>JACEGR010003529.1:0-103202 GCA_014170235.1 Listronotus bonariensis | reverse complement strand
TTTTATACTAGGTGTTCACAATATGATACTAGAAAAAAATCTCAACTTCAACTTCCGAATCCAAATTCATCATTAACAAAAAGATCTTTAATTTATGGCTAAAAAAAAATTTATAATCATTTGCCCACTAATATTAAAAAAATTAAAATTTAAAAAAATTTAAACTAGCTGTTCAAAACTTGTTACTAAGTAAAGCGTATTATGTATTAAGAGAATACTTTGATGATAATTTTGATTAGTCGTACCATTACATAAAGCATATATCTTATTATTATTAATATTATTATTATTGTTAACATTTTAATTTTATTCTGCTTTGTCAAAAGATTATTCTTGGACAATAAAGCAATATTATAATTATTATTCTATATATATATATATAGAATAATAATAATGATATTGCTATATTGTCCAAGAATAATCTTTTGAAGTTGGTTAAAAATTATTTAGAAATAAATAAAATTACAAGGTCTAGACAAAATTCTATACAGAAACCGTAACAACTTACCCAAAACTAAATTTAAAAGTCAGGCTAAAAACAAGCCAGTAAAATATTTTAATTAAATTAATTTAAACGTCTAGACAACTTTATAACGGGAGTAAAACATTCAAAGTTAAAAATTTATAACAATTGTGGGACTTAAAAATCCAGTATCTCTTATACAGTCTGAGCTTAGTCCTGTAAGTGAGGTATATATATTTATATATATATATATATTAGGGTTTAAATTAATTTAATAAAAATATTTTACTGGCTTGACTTTTTAAATTCAGTTTTAAGTAAGTTGTTAGCGTTTCTGTATAGAATTTTGTCTAGACCTTGTAATTTTATTTATTTCTAAATATTTTTTTAACCGACTTCAAAAACAAGGGGGTTATCACTTTACTTGTATTTTTAGGTGTTAAAATTTATTGACTTAAGTTATTTTGTTAATTTAGTAAGTAATTATTTAAAATAAATTGAATTTAAAGCCAAAAACAGGTTAGGTCTAGATTAGCAGCATGAGCTTAAGCACAAAATTAGGGACTTTAGTTGCTTAACTTTAATCTACTTATTTTTATTCCTTTTTTTTACGTAATTAAGTTAAACTAGTTTTTTTTTCATTATCAACAGAGGGCGCGATGGTCAATAAGCAAAAAGTTGAGAGCTAGGATTTGCCAAGATAACAATAAATGCAGGATGATTTAAAAATCGATTACTAAATTTATGGCGGTAATTGAAAATAATAAAAAAGCAGCATATTTTCCGACTTTCCCCGTATTTTTAAAGATCTACGAGATCTTCAGTTAATGTATTTTAGCTCTGAGAATTTGAAACTAATAAAAACAACAATTGCATGCCAAACAAAACAATAACGCCATAAATGTTGCGTTTTTAAAATGAAACACCCTTTTGTTATAACATTTTTGAAGATATCTTCTGTAGTTCGGCGGATTCATTAATCGGATGGTAATTATTTGGGTACACGCCAAAATTTATAATTTTCTTGGCGTGTACCCAAATAATTACCATAACATTTTTGGATTTCATGGCCATTTCTGAGTGTTTTTTAATAAGGATATTATAGGTCTATTTTTAGTTGTTTTTTTGGTTATTGATGCTTAGTCAGTCACATTTTCGTCTTATATTACCTAATAAAATCACGAAAGAAGACGATTATGTCACCATTTTAATGTATAGTAAAAACAAACGACAACAATTTGTAAAAATGAGAAACACGTTAAATTTTTCTGTCGAAACAATCAGAATTGCTTATTTGCATAAATTTAATAAAGAAAGACGATTATTTTATGTTTATTCTTGATACATCACTAATTAAGTAGTGCTGAGACAACTTCTCGATGTTGACCATGGATGTTAACATCATAGTCATTTTACCAATGCAAATACCATGCAAATGGAATTAAAACTAATAGTTAAAATATTTTTAAATTTTATTTTTAGTTAAGAGAGTTTAGTTTTTATACGCTGTTTGATAATAAAATATCGACCTTCCAAAAATTTCGATAAATGTCAAATTATAAATAAATATTTCACGTTTGTACTAAGGTTGTTTTTAAAAGGTACTTTAATTTTCAGGTTTTTACATTATAATTTTACCTGTTTATTAAAACAAACTATCCTTGACCACGTATGTACCTAAGGCAATGAGTAAAAGATGCCTGTTTTTAAACTTTTAAATTTTAGTTTACAAGTGTTTGCTATGAAAGGCAAAATCATTAACGCTTAATAACAAGATTTGGTGCTACCCTTGCTAAATATTTAAACAGGAAAAAAGAATGTTAATATAAGAAGCACTTACAAAAATGGTACACAGATTGTGACAAAATTGGTAGAGCAGATTTGGTCAAAAACTTGCATTTAAATGAGTTACCCCATATCTTGTCGGAAGGGCAGAAAATCCAGGTGTATTTTAACGAATAAGATCAAGTTTTAGTGAGGTTTGACCCTTAAATCATTATAAAAAATAACATTGGACAATTGACCAAAAAAAGGCTTTATATACATACCCTTTAAGAAAAAAACTGTGTACGCTTTTTACAGCAAAAAATTGTGTACTGAATGTCTTTTAAAAATGTCATTTTAAGGGGTTGTATTTTTTAAATGTCGACTTCTTTATTTTTTGTCATAATTTATGTTTAGTTTCAAGCAATAAATGTTACTTTTACATATTATTTAAGTCATTTTTACACAAGTACTGTAGACTATTTTTCCTACGACCACAAATTATTCACCAAAAAAAAAAAGTTTGTCTTTACAGAAAAATAAAAAACAATTGAGAACTTTGCAACTCTAGGCTGATTTTTACTTTGTAACACTAGCGTGATATGTACTTTTCCTCACTGCTATATTATACTGTTTTGACAATATTTTTACATCGGAAATTACCTACCTAAAAGAATTATATAACTTTTATCATTTTGGAATTTAAAAAGGCCCTCACTTAATAAAAATTGTATGGTTTGGTTAGTTAATAACGGTAATTGTTTAATACGGTTTTCTGCTATTTTAAGGGTTTTTTAAAAACTATTGATACTTACATATTTTAGACACTCTTCTAAATAAAATGTAAGTGGAGCATATCCAAAATATACCGTCCTTTAAAAAATATCAGTAAACAAACTTACAGGTCCGGGGAGTAAAAAGGGGTGCTGGGTGGAGTAAAATTGATAAAACGAGTTAATGAAACTGAACATCACATGTAAAATTAAGTAAAAATTACATTTTTTTCCTCATATTTTTGAGAAAAATATAAAAAATATGAAAATTGTAAATGCATAACCTAAAGTCCTAAAAGTAAGAAAAAAACGACTACTTAACCTCAGTTATACCATACAAAATATGGAAAGCATTTGGCAACGTCGAAAGGGTCTGATTCTATTTATAAATGGATAATAGGAAAGTGGATTCATAAAGTGTGTATTAGCCTCAAGTTTAATTAAGGAATAAAAAAAAGATTTAACTAGTTGTTTGAGTACACGAAGACAGAGAGAAAGGAATTTGATCTATAGGAGTATTTTTCTCTGGCGCTTTAGGTCGAACGGTCAAGCGGCAAGGCTGCCTCTATAAAGTGCGTGCTCAAAGGTAGGAGGGGTTTTTAATTTGATCTACTAACCTGATAACACTGAGCCACTGAGCGAGCAGTCAGTGAAAGTTGTTTTTGTGGTTATGTCTATTTTTGTTTATGTTTTTATTTTTTCGGAAATTTTATTATTACTCTTTTAATATTAGAAGAAAGCTTATACTGTGTAGTAAATTAACGTTAGTAAGATGAGGTAAGTAAAAAGTTTTTTACTGTCACTACAATAAATATGTCACTTGCAAAACCAATAGCAGTTTTTAGAATGACATCATAATATATATCACACGAGTGTTGTAAAGTACTTTGTAACACTAGTGCTGTAAAGTACTTTGCAACACTAGTGTGATATAACGCATTTTCTATGCATGAAACCAGTATGCTATTTGTCTTTAAAAGATAAATGCTATGTTATTTGTCTTTAAAAAGATAAATAAAACTAACTAAAAATTTAAAAATATTAAATAAAAAAAATAAAATGAATTCGGGTAATAACATTTGGTATTAAAATATAAAAATCTTTTGTGCATTGGGTAGTTAAGGGATATTTTATTACTTTCTTTTTATTTTTTTTTATTCATAATTTTAAAAATTTCTCGTAGGTTTTATTTATCTTTTTAAAGCCCGTTTAGTATTTTTCAAATATTTACTAAGAAAGACTCCAAACAAAGTTTTTGTTTACGAGACCCAACCATCTGGAAATTATTTTGACCTTTTTGTTAAAAACCAGCTACCAAAAGTTAAAATTTAATATTTCTAACTCTGCGGCACAAACCCCCAAAAAACAATAATTCTATTTAAGTTTGCAAACAGAAATGCAAATTAATGTTTTACTTTCCGAAGCTTAAATAAATATTCGCGAATGCACACAACAGTTAGAAGAGCTAATTCCCACTATTTACTCGTATTGTTTTGCTTTATTCGGGCTTGTTAGCAAGGGATTAAATATTAAAAATATTTTAAAGTTTAGTAAATACCAGTCATTTAGATTATATACGGTTAGTAAAAAGCCCCGCAACTCGAAATTTTTTTATTTAAAAGCGCTAAAGTTGCATTTGGCAAATTTGAAAACCGTTCTCTCTTCTCTCTCTATTTTTTCTTGGTTTTGGTCCCTTCAGGTCCAATCCACCCCTTACCGCCTTCCGGACTATGCTTTCCATGGCTTCGTCGGCGGAAAATCTGGATAATCGAGCTCGTAGCTCCCAGAAATTCCAAAAGAAAGCAAATAATTCAACAATCGATGCAATGCATAAATTGTCGGCTGTCAGCCAGATCTGCTACTGGTGTTACGTATAACCTTCACTTTCACTACTGACAGTTCCCATGACACGCCCATCTATTTCCCGCCATTTGAGAAATACCTCGTGTTCACCACCAAACAGGATACCATCAGCTTATAGGAATCTTCGCTCACAGCGCTTAGATCCAGAAGAGAGATGCCGTCAATTTAGCGTGAATCTTTCCTAGATCCCCGAAGGTAAAAAACGTTCGTACGACACCTCTAGCCGCCACTCCGGGAAGAACTCTGTAGTCTTCTACGCACGTCCGCACTGTCCGGAGGTCAAACAAAGAGTCATTTGAAAACCGTTAATATAGTAGTCTTAGATCCGAATTTAGGTCAGGCCACACATAACCGCAACGAACCCGTGGTAGTGCGTTTTCCTGATAAAATGTAGGGGGATGCGGTGTAAAAGTTTTGTATTTAATCAAACTGCAATAATATAAGTTAACTTTTACCATGCTTTAAATTACACCTGATCGTTATAATAAACCTTTACAAATAAGGTAACACAGTTTTAAGGTTTGGCCACATATTACCCCACCGAGGCCAGCACCGTAACACGGCCGTGTCTCGGTTTTGAAATGTATCGTTGTAATTAAATGCCGTAGGCTTAATATTATCGCTCCGTGCCCGACCACATACCCCGCATGGCATTTTAACAAGTAAACAAACATCACCGAACAACAGTTGTACGTCATGCCGCGTCGGCTGCGACGTATTTTTAATTAGTCAGTTTGCATTGAACTTGTTTATAGAATGTTTATAGGATATTTGATTTATCGAAATATTAATTTAAAAAAAACTTATTAAAACAAAAAATAACAATGTATTCGTAAGCTTTACTTGCATATTATTTACTAGATGTCACAATAAAATTAATTTTACATTTTTTAATACTTATTAAATCACTTTTTCTTGTATTGTTTATAAACAACAACTAACCTTTAACCACTAACATTGGCGCTATCCGATCCACGTATGATTACATTGGCTGAACATGTTTTAGACCCCACGAGACACGGTTGTGCAACGGTGTGGGTCTTGTGAGACATCGGGGTAGTTAGGTGTGGCCAGAATTTTACCTATATTACACTCAAAGTTGGGATGAAAAGAATCGGAGATAAGTAGAAAAATCTGTTTTCTATAAACAAAGAGATAGCTGAGAGATACATAAAACAATAGACTTAGTTGGACAAAAATGCCCTATGTATTTTTGAGGCCATAAAAAATGCTTTTAAATTTTTTCGAATTAATTTGCTTTAGTTTCCTTTATCACCGTGAATTCGAGCTTGGTGCGGCTATTGTGTGGCCCGACCTTTATTCAAGTTAATAAAGCTGTAAAACTGAAAATCGTCGATAATCCTCTTATCGTTACTTCAGTAACATGCCTTAAAACTCTCAATGCCAATATAATAATATTACCAAATCAATAAAAACCCTTATCTTCTAATTTATTTATAAGGTAAAAAACGCATATTACTTTTTTCATTAATCACGAAATTAATTATTTTATCATTATTTTTTAAATTATTTTTTTGTTATTTGTTTCTTATAGATTTACAGACAAAATAATATTTTATTTAAAAATGAAGTTTTAATGTTCTTTTAATGGTAATCGCTTAATTTAAGGTGATTGTTTAATTTTTTTCTTTTTTGGTAACTTCTAATTTAAAAAAAAATGTTTTTATGTAATAATTACACTAAAAAGACATTTTTTACTTTAAAATTTAAACATAATAAATTGTAAATTTATATTGAAAAAGTCCATTATTTTGGAAACGTTTATTTGCCATAAAGCCTACAGTAACTATTAAGTTAAAAGATTTTTTTTTATTTTGAAAATTGGTCTAATAAAACACAAAAAATACATTAAAATCATTTTGGCTTTTCTCTAAAGAGAAAAATATTTTATAATGAAAACTTAGTCACTAACAACGTCTATTTTCTTCTCTTGCATTACGTAGGGTATAAAGGCGACGTGACATACAGTCAATTAAATAAATGATCACATTCTGGTCAATGATACTCCGCTTCTGCAATACCAATTCTGTCAACCATTGAGCACTTATTGGACGTGCTTCATGTCTTCGTGTACATAGTTTCAACTCATTTCCACCGACAAACATGCATAAGATATAACATAATTATATCTCAACAAAAATATAACCCAGCTTCTACTAGAACCATAAAAACATGCCTACGGATAAGAGAAACCATGGCATGCTAAAATTTTCGTACCGCTTTTGCGGCAGGCTTGACGGCGGGCTGTCATTTTCAAGCTTACCTTTAAATGCGTCGGTCGAAGCCCTCGCTCGTGGAACATCAGTGGTGGGAGACACGTAAGCTTACTGAAATGACTAACTGGCGGTATTTCAACGAGAAACGAATAAAATTATATTTAGTTTTGACATGACCATTCCTTAAATCGGCCATTCATGATGGCTCTTATAAGTCCCTTACTCTATGCTTATCAAAATAATAATTTACAGTTTTACGTACATATGCATAAAGGCATTATTGTATTAACATGATAAGCTACAAACACAACATACAGAGTTAGTAAATTTGTAGGTTAAGAAAACTGTGTAAAATCAGATGTTATTAAAAATATACTTGGATATGTTTTCATAGGTAAATTTGGTTTAAAGAAAATACTTTAAACTTCCCATTTTTTATTATAGTATTAAATCAGTAAATTGGAAAATAAAATAGATTTATGTGCTTGTGTGGCTTATTATGTTATTTAAACCCTTCTCATAATATATGCAGTTTAAAAAATATTTACCATCTAAAAGGCCAAAACTCCTTAAAATCGTTTTTTTAGATTTGATTTTAACATTTTTTACTTAAAAGGCTTTGTTTTTTATAAAACATGGAAAATCTAAGACAAAAAGTCCTATTTTTTTGCATTTAGGTCTTAAAAAACTTAATCCAAAATTAGTTAAACTTAAATCATATTATTTTATTTTTATAAAGTTCTTAAAGTATTTATTAAATATTATAGTATAATAAAATTTTAAAACTCTTTTGAAAAATATTTATCTAATATACAATATTTATCTAATATACAAGGACAAAAGTTCCAAATTTTAGCCCGAGGTTTTGTTGTCTACCGACGCGAGAGTCAATTAACCAATACCCCAAGAACACTTTTAAAACCTTTTGGGCGGGCTTTCTTTACGAGTCTACCACGAATATTCATACCCCCATATATAAAAGCGGCGCTTTAACCCAGCTTGTCAATGTCAAATGTTTTGTGTGTCGGACTGGGCAAACGCGTCTTTCAATATTTAAACATTATACCAATAATAATAAGAGGTTACAATTATGAAACCCGCCTAGTCCGAATACCTGAAACATGTGTTTGAGCCTTATGGTTTCATTTTTTTATCTTTGGACAAACCACGAAGGCTTAAAGCCTAAATACTAACGTACCGTGGGTGTCTTAAGCGTGGTAAGAGGGTGTTTGTTGACACGGGACTTAAATACTTGAAGATTTGGGGGAAGGAAAGACCTCCGCGGGCAGCAGGTTCCACAACTTAGAAATTCTAGAGATAAAAGAACGAACAAAGTGGGAAGTTCGAGCCAGTCCAGTTAGACCGTATAGGGATGCATTCGCGCGGAACCACGAGTTTCTCTGTTGGGAACTGTAAGTAGAGGAACTATACTGGACAATTCTTCAGAGCAGAAGCCATGGAAGTACCTATAAAAGCGATAAATTCCCCACAGCCCGACGATGTGCAAGAGGAAGCCTTTCTGTAAGTGAAGGATCATTAATAAGACGAATAGCTCTTCTTTGAATAGAATCAAGAATGCTTAAGGTTGTGGGGGACGCCATGCCCCAGATATGAGAACAATATTCCAAGGGAGGTCAGTTTGGGACACATATAAAGTGTATAAATTAGAAGGGAAAATACTTTTTGGCTCAAAAGAGAAATCCAAGCTTTTGAAGCTGCCGTGGCTATAGATACAATGTGTTTATGCCAGTTAAGGTTACTTTCAAATGTGACGCCCACAAGATTAAAGGTGT
The DNA here is from genome assembly GCA_014170235.1 of Listronotus bonariensis. NCBI lineage: Eukaryota > Metazoa > Arthropoda > Insecta > Coleoptera > Curculionidae > Listronotus > Listronotus bonariensis. The sequence goes on along the minus strand of JACEGR010003529.1, from coordinate 94,309 downwards.
CTTTGCTCTGTAAAACCTGGCCGCTCATAAGTAGAGGATGAGTATTTGATGACTCTTTTCGCGACAAGGAACATGATTGTGTTTTGGATGCATTAAAATTGACGAGATTTTTAGCGCCCCAATCCAATATTAAATTAAGATCCTGCGAAAGAGATATCTGCATCGCTCTGCGTTTGTTTTCCAAGTCAGGTTTAGTAATGGGTTTAGGAACCTGAAAACTGGAGTGAAGGGTACTATCGTCGACGAAACTATGAATGGAATTAGTTGTGGACGAGGAGAAGGTCGTTGATGTGAAGAAGAAACAATGTTTGTGCCAGAACTGAGCCCTGAGGGACTCCAGCATTTACTTGGTGAATGGCCGTCCACAATAACTGATATACGACGATCAGATAGATAACTAGAGAGCCAAGTACAGAGTTTAGTTGAAAGACCATACAAGGGAAGTTTATTAAGAAGTGCGGCATGCCAGACCTGGTCAAAAGCTTTGGATATATCAAGAGCAACGATCTGGGACTCACCTAGAAACTCATGACTGTAACCCTTACCATTTTTGGCAAGATGTTTAAAAATTGCATGTAAAACATTGTGAGTTAACTTGCCCGACAAAAAAGTGACTCGTTTGCTCAATCCGACACCCGAAACATTTGACATTGACAGACTGGGTTAAAGCGCCGCTTCCATATATAGCGGTATGAATATTTATTGTAGACTAGTTAAAACAGAATCCCCTAAAAAGGTTTTAAAAGAGTTCTAATCATAAAGTTTTTTATTAATGACAGGGACTAATATTAAAGGTAGAAAATAGTGATGTAAAATAAAAAGTTTTAAACTAGTTGCTTGTTGTATGTTATACGCCAATTATACCTAAGTTGCTTTGTAAACTGTTAGAAGTAATTATAAATAACTATTCACGTAATTCTGTGAATTGACGGATTTAAATTAAAAATTTGGAAGTAAGTTGTGGTTGTTTAGTAAGGTAATTAGAATGTAATGAGGTTAAATAATTTCTTATTTTACTTTTAATAAAAAGGACATGTATGGTTTGTATAATAAAATATACTTAAAATTAGATTTCTGCCTTAGTATTTACTTTTTTATGGTAAAAATTAATTTTATTTAAAGTCACATTTTAGTTTCCATTATACAGAAATTTTCCCAGAAAAATACAAAAATTCTTTAAAAAGCAAAAATGTCAAAAATACATAGTAGTTTATTGTCCATCACGCCCTCGGTCGTCAGTGTAAAAACTAAGCGAACTTAGGCCCATAAACTAATACTTATTAAAATTAGTATTTTACATTACAAGTGTGGAAAATGACTAATTTTACACGAGTGGGAATATTGTAGCACGATGCGTTAGCCGAGTGCGACAAACCCACGAGTGTAAGAAAGTCATTTTTACACGAGTACTGTACACTATTTTTCCTACGACCACAAATTATTCACCAAAAAAAAATACAAGTTTGTCTTTACAGAAAAAATAAAAAACAATTAAGAACTTTGCAACACTAGGGTGATTTTTACTTTGTAACACTAGTGTGATATGTACTTTTCCTCACTGCTAAATTATACTGTTTTGACAATATTTTTACATCGAAAATCACCTACCTAGAAGCATTATATAACTTTTATCATTTTGGAATTTAAAAAGGCCCTCACTTAATAAAAATTGTATGGTTTGATTAGGTAATAACGGTAATAGTTTAATACGGTTTTCTGCTATTTTAAGGGTTTTTAAAAATTATTGATACTTACATATTTTAGACACTCTTCTTAAATAAACGTAAGTGGCGCATATCCAAAATATTCCGTTTTTAAAAAATATCAGTAAATAAACTTACGGGACCGGGGAGTGAAGAGGGGGTGCTGGGCGGGATAAATTTGGTAATACGAGTTAATGAAACTGAACATTACATGTAAAATTGAAAGTTGTTTTTTGTGGTTATGTCTATTTTTGTTTATGTTTTTACTTTTTCGTAAATTTTATTATTACTTTTTTAATATTAGAAAAAAGCTTATACTGTATAGTAACTTAACGTTAATAAGATGCTTTTCGCTAATTTGGGTTCGTGGTACTGTTTAAGGTAAGTAAAAGTTTTTTTACTGTCACTACAATAAATATGTCACTTGCAAAACCAATAGCAGTTTTTAGAATGACATTATAATATATATCACACGAGTGTTGTAAAGTACTTTGCAACACTAGTGCTGTAAAGTACTAGCAACACTAGTGTGATATAACGCATTTTCTATGCATGAAACCAGTGTGCTATTTGCTATTAGTTCATTAGTGGTCGTAGGAAAAGTATTCTTAACAAACCAGTTGAAATCATTAAAAAAAAATTAAAGAATACTTTCTCGTTAAGTATTAGTTTATGGGACTAGGTTCGCTTGGTTTTTTACACTGCCGACAGAGGGCGTGATGGACAATCAACTACTATGTTTATTTGACATTTTCACTTCTTAAGGAATGTTTTGGAGTTTTTGTTATCGCCTACACTGTACTGATGAGGATTAAAATAGTTTCAAAACCGGTCTGCGGTTGGTAATCTCAATTAGCTCTAAAACAAATACCTTCGACTAGTGCAAAAACCTGCATTTCCAGATTGGACAGTGTTCCGAAAGATGCGACCTTGTAGTGCAAGAAAATTACAACCAGTAAGGAATTTTTTCCCCTTTCATTTTTGTTAAATGATTTTAACTGCTTTGTTAAAGAATATTTTCTTGTTAAGTATTGGTTAATGGGCATAGGTTCACTTAGTTTTTACACTGACGTTCGAGGGCGTGATTGGCAATAAGTTACTATGTATATTTGACATTTCCGCTTCTTAAGAAATATTATGAGTTTGGTTTCTTAATTTTTTTTTCATCATCTATAAAAGAAATACCTTAGGCTAGTATAAAAATCTGCATCTTCAGATTAAACAATGTTCCGACAGATGCGACCTTGTACTGCAAAGAAATCACAAGCATTAAGAAGTTTTCTTTTCTTTTTCATTTTTTTTACCAACATTTTTGGTTGCCTAAGTATTTTAAATTTTCTTAAATCAAGACATAATTTAATCACCTAAAAATAGCTCACAAATTAAAACCCAAGGAAAAGCAACTTGAAAATTTTCTAAAGTTATTATTTCCTTTTATAATTAGGATTTCTTCGAACTAATTAGATTTTGTAACATAAAACAATTGGCGGTCGTAAGAATTTCTTTGGTATTTTGGTAATTCCAGGTTAAATATTGAATTTCGTTCGGCTTAAAACCCTGTTAATTAGGCAGAATAAATTTAAAAACTAAATTGTTTTAAAATTTTTAATTAGTTTTAATTTTTAATATTTTAAAAATAAATATTTGGATTTATAAACAGGATAAAAATTATTTCTTGTTATTAACATAGGTATACAGAGTGCTTTAAAAGTTTTAGTTAAAATATTTAGGGCTGAAATTCTGGGATTTATTAAGAAAAATACCTTATATAAACCTGTCTCCCAAACTTCATATTTTTTGGCACAGGGTGTTTTTTAAATATTACCAATTTTTTAAATAATATACATTTAAGAAAAAACAGTTACCGTTATAAATGTTGAACCATATTAGCAACTATTTTAATTTTAATTTCTTAGAAAAATTATTCTTGATGAAAATCTAGGCATACACTAAGACTAACAAAACACTGATTAAATTTAAATATTTATAGCGTATACAAGATAGGTGCAAATTAGAAAACTACCTATTTTTAAACTTAGGAAGAAATATTATTTAAAAAACTTATTTTGAATTAAAAGTTGTGTTATACTTTAAAAGCAAAACATTTCATTAAAATATAAGAGAAATATACTTTTTCAACGTGCCCTGTATGAAGATTATATCGAACCAACTTAGGTATTATAAATACTTTTTATTTCCATTAAAAAAATAGCATGTCAACCATGGTTGCTACAACTTGTTATTTAAAACCATAACCATTTTTTTAACAGCCCAAAAACTAATGTATTTTGGAAAAGGAACTTTTAACATAAAACCTACAGATTTGTTGATCTTACTTTAAATTTGATAACCTAACCTTAATATTGTTAACACCTAGTATAAAATAGCATATATTTAAAAAGGGCAGGTATTAAACAAAATATTATTTGACTTTTCTTTGGAATAAAATTAAAAAGTTTATTTAACATTTTAAAGAAAACTAAAACTTTTATACATTATGAAGAACTCTTCTGCTTTTACACAATGTAATAAAATTTATGATTACTTTAAAAGGAATAAAATAATAAAATATTTAATATTAAGTTACTTACAATACAAAGGTTTCAATCTATAAACAAAGGTTCATTTATTAGCACTCGGTTAGAATTATTTTTAATCCAATAAAAATAAGGAATCTTAACAAGACGCCAAACGGGAACTGGGCCACTGGTTTGCGCTCTCAAAATGTGGTAAATAGTTTACCTAAAAACTTACTAATAAACTTGTAAGAAAACTAAAAAAAAAAAAAAAAAAATGAAATGTGTACATGGACATTTTAGAGTTTGACGATTACTTTAAAAAAATTAACTGTAAAAAGATACACCTATTAGGTATCTTAGGCCAGTTAAAAAAAAATAGTAATTTTTTTTTAGCCATAATAATGTAATATTTTATGCTTTTTATTTGGCTTCTGGGAGATTAAATTTAAACAAAATATTATTTGGCTTTTTCTTCAGAATAAAATTACTAAGTTGATTTTAAAAATTAAGAAAATTAAATCTTTTATACATTATAAATAACTATTCTGCTCATACACAGTATATTAAAAGTTATGATTACTTTAAATGAAATAAAATAATAAAATATTTAATATTAAGTTACTTACAATACAAAGATTTCCTAACTTTTATTATATGTTTTTTCTTTGTTATATGTGTAAGAGCAGAATAGTTCTTCATAATGTAGAGAAGTTTAATTTTTTAAATGTTAAACAGAGCTTTATGATTTTTATGCTGAGAAAAGCCAAATAGTACTTTTGTTTGGCTCTTTAATCTCCCAGAGAAACAAATAAAGCATAAAATAGGTCAAGTATTATTAAGAGGTTCTTTCGGCCTTTACCATAGGCCAATAGAATATTTTCATTTATTTAAAAATATATATATTTAAAGTAACGAAAAAGTTAAAATGAAGTATTGTTGTTTTTTTTCTCTTGGTGCTGAGAGACTATTTTCTTTTTCTATGCTAATTCCTATACACTGCCAAAAAATATTCTTACATTTGTTGAGTATAGCATTCTCTACAATTTTTGATTACTCTTTCTTCTATTTAAAAAAGGAGCTGTTTTTATTTAATAATCATCTCACTCTTCTAGACACAAGATTTCAACGCTTTTTAAAGATGGCCCTGTGTTTAAACATCAAATTTGTAGTTGTTTGTTTTGATGTCGAAAGACCCTTGACCCTGTGTATTTGTTTATTAATTAATGCTTTTGCCTAGAAAGTTTTTAACTGTAGATTTACAGTTTAGAACTTAAAATTATCACATCAAATATTGTGTTGTTTTTGTTTTAAATCAGGATTAGTTTTTTTTCTTTTAATATTTACTGAACCATTTAAATTATGCTGGGTGTTTGCAATGTCAAGTGAGGGTTAATTTTTAATTAAAAAAAGAGTAAAATCAACAAATCATAAAAAAATTGTCTTATTAAAATCGTTAAAAACGTTTTAATATTTAAATTCTATGTTAAAAAGGTCCTTCTTCTTTTTATTTTGAATGATCTACAATACATTAATTCTTCGGTTTTTTCAAAAAAACTTTTAAATGATAAATTCGTACACTTATTGTGGACACATCATCGTAGTTTCGTCCAAAGGCTAGTGACGAAATTAAAAATATCATTGATTTAGGTAATTAAATTTGAAAAGCGTGTTCTTTCATCACAAATAAAAAAATATATATCTTTGACTAGAATTCGATCTAATTTTACATAAGATAATAGGTTTTTGTTTCAATTTGAATTCAGCGAAATACATCTGGTCCGAGTAATTTAGATGACCATTTACTTAACTGTCATTTTAAATTCGAAAAAGAACTTTTATTTAGTGCAAAGCTACTTTAAAGGAAGTTTAATTCAATAGAATGATCGACGAAGAGATTAAAGTGTGCTGAAGCTCTAATTGAATATATTTACTTTAGCTTTTTTTTGTAGAAACTCAAGGTAAACTTTAACGTTTTTAATACATTGCTTTTTATTTTAACTTGATATTTTTTTTTATCTTTGGACAATCCACGAAGGCTGAAAGCCTAAATACTAACGTACCGTGGGTGTCTTACGCGAGGTAAGAGGGAGTCTGTTGACACGGGACTTAAAAACTTGAAGATTTGGGGGAAAGCAAAGACCTCCGCTGGCAGTAGGTTCCACAGTCTAGAAACTCTAGGGATAAAAGAACGAACGAAATGGGAAATTCGGGGCCTGTCCAATTGAACTGTATAGGGATGCATACGCGCAGCACCACGAGTTTCTCTGTTGGGAGCTGCAAGAGGAGGGACTATACTGGATAATTCGTCGGAGCAGAAGCCGTAAAAGTATCTATAGAAGAGCGATAGATCTCCCACAGCTCGACGATGGGCAAGAGAAGGAAGTCTTTGAGTAAGTAAAGGATCATTAATAAGACGAACAGGCCTTCTTTAAATGGCATCAAGAATGCTGAGAGTTGTAGGGGATGCCATTCCCAAGGCATAAGAACAATATTCCAGAGAGTTTCGAATTTGGGACACAAACAAAGTGTATAAATTGGAACGAGAAAAATACTTTTTGGCTCGGAAAAGAAATCCAAGCTTTTTTGAAGCCGCGGTGGCTATAGATACAATGTGTTTATGCCAGTTAAGGTTATTCTCAAATGTGACGCCCACAAGGTAAAATGTGTCCCCGCTCTGCAAAACCTGGCCACTCATAAGCAAAGGATGAGTGTTTGATGATTTTTTTCGCGACAAGGAACATGATTGTGTTTTTGGACGCATTAAATTGAACGAGATTTTTGGCGCCCCAATCCAATATCAAATTGAGATTCTGTGAAAGAGATATCTGCATCGCCCTGCGTTTGCTTTCCGAGTCGGGTTGAGAGATTGGTTTGGGAACCTGAAAAGTGGAGTGAAGGGTACTATCGTCAGCATAACTATGAATGGGATTGGTTGTGAAAGAAAGAAGGTCGTTGATGTGAAGAAGAAACAAAGTTTTTGCTAGTACTGAACCCTGAGGCACTCCAGCATTAATTTCGTGAAAGCTTGAAGAGTTGCCATCAACAATGACTGATATACGACGATTAGAAAGATGTTATATTTGATATATATTATAAAAATACATTTAAATTAAATTACATTAGATACATATTTAGATCATCAAAGAAAGCAAGTGTAGGAGTGTGGTAAATAAGTGATTATAACACATTATTTTTAAAACAAAAATTTAATTTAGTACTACAGTTTTTGTTATTAATCATTATCCCTATAATTATACTTTTTTATTTAATTATTTATAATTGGCACCCTTACTAAAGTATTTTACAAGCTTTTTAATTTTTAATCATTATTTCTCATAAGTAATTGTTTCTCAAGTTTATGCGTATAGGTTAGGAAATACCCTGTATACGGGGTGTTACAAGTTCGATGCATTAGCATTGCTATCTCGGTAATTATAAGAGATAGAAACTTAATTAAATTGCGGCAAAGTTGCGCTTTCTTATGCTTAACACTATTTCGTTTTTAAAAATTTAAAAGTTTGCAGCTGTGTCTGAATTATTCGGAAAAAAAACGAGATATTTTAAAACCAACGATAAATTAACATTGCCACTATTTCTGTTCTATAAAATGATGTCACTTAAATTTAAGATCCAACGTTTCGTCTTTGAGTCACCATCATCAACTTTGTTTTTTAAATGGGAGAAATATTTGGTTTTGGGCTTAGTAAACTCGCATTTTCATTCTAAATGTAACGATATATCATACTTTACATTTATGAGACGTTTCGAACCAAAAGTCATCATCCACTATTTTCCCATTAAAAATTAAGTCTTTATTCCAAACGATTTGGGAAATTTACATTTGAAGGTAAGTATGCATCTTTTTTTATAACTACTTATTATTATTCTTTTTTATTGATTTATACTTTGACTAACAAGCTACAAAAATTAATGTAATTTACATATATTTACTTATACGTAATAAAAATAAAGCAATTTATTTAATCAAACGCCTCTATCAACTTTATTGTATCCTGTCACAAAAAGTGGATACATACTTACCTGCAAACGAAAATATTTCCCTGAACGTTTGGGGGATAATCGTTATTTGTAATGGCGAAATAGTGAATGATGATGATTTTTTGGTTCAAAACGTCGCATAAATGTAAAGTGTGGGATATCGTTGAAATAAGAATTAAAATACAAGTTTATTAAGCCCAAAACCAATTATTCCTCCCATTTAAAAAACAAAGTTAATGATGCTGCCTGAAAGACGAAACGTCGGATCTTAAATTAGGTGACATAATTTTATAAAACAGAAAAAGTGGCAATTTTATTGTGTCATTGGTTTTAAAATATTTTCTTAAATAAACCGAGAAAAAAATAAAAAATGTCTCGCAAAATTTTGGTTCTTTCCGGATAATTCCGGAACGGCTGCAAATTTTTACATTTTTAAAACGGAATATTGTTAAGCATTAGTAAGCACAACTTTGCCACAATTTACTCAACTCTCTATCTCTTATAATTACCGAGATAGCAATGCTAATGCATCGAATTTGTAACACCCTGTATAAAGGGTGTTTTCTTACCATGGTTAAAAATTAAAGGCCTTGTTCATTAGCTAATTTTATGAAAAAAATAATCATATAAACATTGGTAAGGAAATCTATTGCTTACAAGATACAGGGTGTTAAACTTTTTAAAAAACACCGTTTTTTTTTAAATTAATATTTCAAATATTTTTCATGCCATTTGGACGAAATTGGGTAATGTTTTTGCAGCGGTAGGAAACTTATTTAGCACTAACTTAATTAAAATTCTTAAGTTTATGGGCAGCTCAAGCAGCAACGATTAAATATTTACAGCAAAAAAAATATACGCTACAGAATTTTGTGCAATTAATATATTTTCTTTAAGGCAAATAACAATACATTTTTTCTAATATTTTTATAACTTGCTTAGTTTTTGAAAAATAAAACATAACTTTTGATAATTACATGTATGTATATGTATATTAATTACCCACGCAATAAATCTTGAAAAAAAAATATTATTTTTTTTAATAATATTTATTTACATACTTATATCCAACAACAACACCCAATTAAAAAATAGTTATTGCATTTAAACTAAAACATTTTACTTAATTAGCTGTTTTTAAAATTTTTCCCATACTTCTTGGGTGGTCCAGAGGTATGCAATAAGATTAATTTTTTTTTTAACTTACCATTAACAAAAAGGCACAACAAAGCTTTATTTATCCTTTCCATATTTTTAATAAAACACAAAAGATAATTATAAAAGCTAGCTCCGTACATTTTGTTGTCAGAAATATTTGTTTAAGTGCGTCAAGACACCACTATACTCAATAAATTTATTTAAGTAAGAGCTAGATCAAGGTTAGTTTATATTTATAAGGTTTGCGACATATCCTCAACTTTTAGGCGGTTCGAGGTCGGGGACGCAAGGAAAGGCACTTCTCGGAGAAAAGTTGGCAAGAATGGGTAAAAATCAATGCTGAATATCAATCCAGTGGCGTCTAGAATTTGCGCAATTCATTTTGCATTGTTTTGGAAGTGAAATTTGTTGAAAGATGTAATTCCAAATGTTTTTTTATTTAAAGTAAAGAATTTACAATTTAATAACAATTAAAAACTGTTGTGTAAACGGTTTTTCTACTAATACAATAAACTGTATATCTCCGGCACTGAACAACATGGCCGAAAACGGGAGATGTGACGTCATAACACGCTGGGAGATGTGACGTCGTAAACGCCAAAGCAATATGGCCGAATGTCGTGACCTTATATAGACCGACTTTGGAGGCTAGATAACCTTCCTAACGCAATAAATAATATTGCCTAATTTGACTAATATTCTTAAAAGATTATTTAAGGTATTAGTAAAACTCCGAAGTTTTCAAAAGAGTGTAACACCCAGTATTTTGAAAACAATGCAGTTTCGGATCTACGTTTATACAGGGTGTCCAGTAACTTAACCGACAAACTTTACGGGGTGATTTTACAATGAAAAATCGAAAAACTTTATATGAAGATATATTCTAAACGTCTTGGTTTTTAAACAACGGTGTGTGAAAAATCTTATATTTTAAAAAAGCTGGAAGACATTTCTTATGCATCAGAAGACATTTTTAGCCAAAAAGGAAAAAAATCTTACCAGTGTCGTCCATAAAGGTTTAGGGTAAATGCTTTTAAAGAAAAAAATGGTACGCCACTGCTTTTCCTATATTTTTTTAAGTCCCCGTTTTGTTTGATGTACGGTTTTTTGCGTAAATAAATGAAAACAATTGCTTGGCATGGTCAAATCCCTATCTAATTTAAGAATAGATAACAAGGATTACTTTTTACTGCAGAATTTGATTTAAACAATACGAAATGACTATGGCAAAAATGATTTTAAATTTTTTTATGCAAAAACGTTTACCAAACAAAAAAAAAGTCAAGAGATTAAATTTGTTATAAACTAAACAGGAATTAAAAAAATATTTTTATTTTAGAAAAATGCAGTGGCGTACCATTTTAACCCTAAAAAATATTTACCCTTAACCCCTTATGGACGACACTGGTAAGCATTTTTTTTCTGGTATGTCACAAAATGTTTTTTGATGTATCGAAGACATTTTTCAAATTTTTTAAAAATATGGTAATTGGTATTAAAGCTATAATAAAAAAACAATAATTTAAAAAATACCACTCTGTAATTTAAAAAAAAAATACCACTCTGTAGTTGCCGACCCAAGAAGATTATACTAAAATAACAAAATATCTTAAAGTAATTTACAATTCCTAAAAGCTTTTAAAAGAGACTTAAGATAATTATATTTCTGTGTGCAAGTCCCAAATTTATTTTAGTTTTAAAAAATCTATGCAACTTTAAATTATTAAATTAATAATTTGTCCGCCCCAAACAAAATCTAATATTTAACTTAAATTAACAAATTGCTAAGAACGTCTTACAACTGCTAAATTTCATTAGTCTGAATAAATCTTAATTATAATGAAAATTATGATATTCAGAAATTCGAAATTTATTTACATTGCGACTAATTTAAATTTATTATTTAATTTGTTAATTGTTCTGCATAAAGTTAAGGATATTTTCAAATGATTGATTTAAAGAAAACCAATTTGTTTAAAAAGTAAATTACTTATATTTCTTAGCGATCGTTTATTTATACCTATAGATAAAATTTAGGTCAAAATCATTTTTTAAAGGTGTTTAATTGCGCATTGCACCGGTTGTCCGAATTTTCTTGCAATTGCAGGGTATCTTGGCTATTATAAGAATTAGACATTAACGGTTTTTGCAAAGTGTTACTTCCTTTTAATAAAACGAAAGATGATATCAAAAGATTTTTCTGGGCTTTCTTAGTTTTGAAGATACAGGGCAAAATGCATTAAATATTCGTTGTTTTGTAAGTTACAACAACAGTAAAATTGATATTAGTAGATTTTTTTTAATTTAATATTTTTGGAGATAGAAACCAAACATGATTTTCTTCTGAAACATCCTGTATGTTTTAAAATCGGTACATTTTTTGGACAAAAGCTTTCTAAGAATATGAAATACTTGTAAAACATCAATTTATGATTTAAAAATATAAAATACCACATAGGTATTATACAGGGTGATTCAAAATCCGATCAGGAAACTTAAGGGGTGATTCTACTTGACAAAATAGGGGTAGAGCTTCATATATATTTTTTAAATGTTATTTGTTATCGAGTTACAAGCCGTCAAAGTTCAGTTTTTATTTTTGTTTTTTGAATTCTCGCTTAGAGAAACGTTCAAGTTTTTATTTTGTTTTTTGAATTACTCGCAGAAAAAACCGTTTGAAATATTTTAAACCTAGACTAAATCGTCTGCGTTTCATCATTCTAGTAACAATTCACATTGTATGTTTTGCCGCTAGAGGGCTCTTTACCTACATTGAAAATTGTTTTTTGTCATAATTTTTAGTGTTGACAGCTACAGTAGTTTTTGGCATGTTTTCCAAAAGACTGATGCCAGGCCTTTAAAAAATGTGCTCTTTATTTCATCACTAAACCCAACTGGTTTAGACGTAAATCACCCTTAAAAATTAAGTGTAAATTTACTTTTGTCATTTCGTTACAACCAGCTACCAGGTTAATAGCTATCTACTGTCAGTTAAACATTAAATAAATTCGTTTTTTAAACTATTTAATTTATTATCTTAAAATAACTAATAATGGCTAATCACCAATTTTAAAATATCGAATATTGTGATATCCATTTTTGTTATGGAAAAGCAAATGGTAATGCAGAAGTTGGCAAGAAGATATTAAATGGAGAGTTATCCGATTTTTTTTGAAAGCAGGCAATTCAAAAAACAAAAAATAAAAACTTGAGCTCGCACGGCTTGTGCAGATAAGTAGCAGTCGCCGTTATCGTCTCATTTTTTGAAATTGCTCTTCCTATGTTTGATGCTGATGCCATATTAACATCGGAGGAGACATTTGTGAAAATTTGATTGGCAACATTCTTCTTTGAATACAATGAATTCTCAACATAACCTTTAGCGACGGAACTGCTTTTCCAGCCACCAAGTCTTTTTAACACATCTATGGTTGCTCCTGAGTGGGCAAGTAAAGAAGCTGATTATCTGCGGAAGCAATGCCCAGTATATAGGTTTGCGTCTGGTAGTCGCAAATAGTCAGCAATTCTGCTTGGTAGCTGCCCAAATTTGTTTTTTTATACGATGAGTTATGCATTTTCCATTTTTGTAGGACACAAATTATCTTGTATACTGTGTAAATGGCCTTAGAGTTTTCAGTAGACATATTTATTTTAAAAAAGCCATCATTTCCTGATTTTGTGTTCCGTAGATTTACCAGAAAAAACCTTCCATGGTCCAAGACATTGCTGCAGTCTATTTGGCAAAGTTTTTTTCCTCGACATGCTTCGGCAACTCCCATAATCAGCGCCACTTCCAACAAAATTAGTTTTCTATCAGTAAATTTTGTAGTTTTGTAAATAAACACAATCAACATAGTGAACTCATAGTTGTACTATCAGAAAAATTCTCAAAGTGTAGAAAAATCCTACCTTTTGTGCTGGATAATCTTCATCTAGAGCATTCTGAAGAAGTTCCTTTATATTGTCGAGATTCAGTGTCTTGGACTTCTTCAGCTTGTAATGGTCATTCTGTCTCTTTAGAAATGCCGTAAGTTAACTATATTTGCTGATGTTGATGTTTGCTTCAGATAATATCGTGGCTTTGATCATGGAATATTGGCTCCATTAAGAAGATGCCTTAAGCTTTTTTGACTTCTGCATAAAGTAAACCAGGAGCACCTTTTTAACCGTAAAATTTTCTGGTTGCTGTTCAGCGCACCATTTTTGATAATCAACAAACTGTTTCTTGTAAGCCTCGCAAAACTTTTATGGGAGTAGGCCGCTTCGGCAGCCTCTTCAATGTTCATTTTCAAAAAAAGCTGTACGATTTCTCTGAACTCATTGTTTGGTGACGCCGTTCGATAACAACAAATTTGTTTTGTACCATAGCAACAGTTTCAGAGCACACCAAATTTTAAGTGAATCTAAAATACCAACAAAAATCAATTTCAACTGTCAGTACTAGTAGTGGTCAATAGTTAATTTTATATTTTTTAATTTTCTTGCAGTCTAAAGTGCATAAAACATTATAATAACCTCGTAACCAAAGTGTCTTTTAATCCCTTGGCGAATTGTAGCCCTTCTTACGGGCGGGCTACAAACCTTTTGCTGCGAGAGTCAAAGAGACACTTTAGTCCCTAGGTTAATAATATACTATTATTTTAGTTTACACTTATTTTTCTCAAGTAATAGTAAGTGATAAAAAACAATGTATTAGACTTTTTAAATTACTTGCTCTTTAAGTAAGTATTTTTTTTATTTAATTTTTCAAAATCCTACTTTTGCGAGTTTATACCACCCTGTATATCATAGGGTAAATTTCCATATTACTTTAAGTATTTCGGACAAACAAAAATTTTTATAAAGAATTTTTAAAATATCAAAAATGAATAATAAAACCAGTTACCTATAGTTAAGTCTATCCGTGGACAGACCAAGGCTCACAAAAAGTTTAATTAACACATTTTAAATTTTAGATTTAAAAATTTCAATGTCAAGCGTTTTTTTTTAGGACATATTCCTTTTTTAATATACACTTTTCATATCTATAGTGTGTCACTTTAAATATTTTAAAAAATGACTGCGGTAAAAGATTTTTTAAATGATACGAAAAAATTGTCATTAAAAAAATATTTGTCCGTTGTTGGTATATTATTAAAAAATAAATTTGACACATTGACCTCAAAGCAAAGCCAAGAGATCTATGGAGGCCATTATTCCAACAAATTAAAGTTCAGAGCAGGTATTTGCAATTGGCAGATTAGGATTTATGTTTAGGAGAAACGTGGAAACTAACTGTGGAGGGCCACGGTCGATGTGGTATTATAAAGGAAATAGCAAAATTAAACAAATATTGAAGAAGTTATTTTATTGTTACGGACTATAATAGTTAGGGATCCCTGGACTATTTTTCTAAATCATTACTAGCAAGCTTATTTTTGTAAGTAGCTTTATTTTGAAGAGACGCCCAACTTTTTTCCTTACGACAATTTTGTTTGGTGATAGCTTACAGTGGTAGCAGGAATTAAATGTGTTTATTTGACTTACATCAAAAATGTATTACAAACAGGAATTTTCTCTGTCAATTTTAAAAATAATTATCTAAATAAACCAAAAAATATTTGTCCTACATAATGTAAGGTTTCATCACAGAGTCCCCACCACCAACATGTATGGTTAACGATGTCGTGAAAAATAACTAATAACAAGCTGATTTTTTTTGTTAATAAAATAATATTTGTATAATTTAACGCCCATATTGTCCTACAAACTGCGAGGTACGTCATCCTGGTTTTTTGATATTCAATAAATCAACATATTTAACTTCTTCTACCCCTGTATACAACCACCAACGAAAATTGTTGTAAGGAAAAAAGTTGGGCGTCTCGTATTCACGAAAAATTAGCTTGTTAGTAATGACTTGGTAAAATAGGTAAGGAATCCCCTAACTATAAAGGATATTTCCTAATGCCCGTATCCATCAACTTTTTTAGGGATTCCCTAACACTAGGTAGAGAATAACTTACGGTAACCTAATGTAAGCTATTCCCTACCAAACGTTGGAGAACCCCTTAAAAGTCGGTGGAAACGGGCATAATAGGCATATTGACAACATCCAAAAGTAACTGTTATTTTTGTATTTGTTATATAAAATAAATTATATGGATCATAAAAGACGTGTTTATTGTGTAAATGTACTAAAGGTAATTTTTAGTTTTATAAAATAAATCTATGGAAAATAAAAACCAGCGATAAATCCGGAAACACCAATCAGAGGAAATGACGTTACAAGTAGATAAAGTGCGCTCCATATCACAAATTTAAGATTGTTATTTAACGATTCTTTAGAGCACAAACTTACTAGAGGTAGCGTTGTCGTTTTGCATACTAACAGCTTTAGTGAAAATTAAAATTGAACTGGTATTTTTTCCTACCAAACCATTATTTATTTTTTGCAAAGATAATATATTTTTTAAAATTGGCAAAACATTTTTTTTAACTGTTATTATGCCTTTTGCGATAAAAAATTTTGATTTATTCATTGGCCCAATTAAATTTTAAAAAAATATATAAAAAAATTAATTTTAAATATATGTTAAAAAGCGTCTCTTAATACGTAGTGGCTGCGTACCAGATTTCATTAAAATTTTTTGAGTGGTAACACAGATATTGTAAATTTGTTTTTTTTTAAATTTTAGTTCACCATCTGTATTTCAAAAGTTAAGACAGTCAGAACATAGGTCTATTTAAACTTTTTTCGTAAAATTATCTAAAAATTTATACCCTACTTTTCCCTTTAAAAAAATACAAATGTGGAAGCCATAAAATTTTGTAGACACCCTGTATGTTTTTTTTTTCAAAACGTACCAAGAAAAAATAATTATGTGGATTTTAGGCTTATTGATAAATACCCTAAAATACCCTAAAATACCCTAAAATACCCTAAAATACCCTAAAATACCCCGAATTACAAATCATTACGGCGATGCGATGTTCCTCTGGTAAGTAAAAAAGAGCATTCGGAAAAAAATATATTTACGCCATTAATAACTTGTTTGGCAAAAGTAAAAAACCAACCGGAGATAAATGTCAACATGTTTTAAAAATTGTATAAAACAATTTAAATCTTAAACACAGAATATGTGGTGCTCACGGAAACTTTAAGAACTTATTATTTAAGCGTTAATATTTGTTTCTCAAAAAAGTTCTTATAGAATTTTAAAAGGGTACCTATGAATTGTTTATAAAAAAATTTATTCTTGTTAATAAACTGCTGAATACAAAAATGACAATATTTAAAAATTAATAATTTTTTGAAAAAAAAATTATATCGAGAAAAATAAACGAGATATTAAAAATCTAAAAAACTTGTTTTTTTTAATGGTGTGCACTATACATATAATTAAAAACACATTTTTTTTTTGTTTAATCTCGCTCTTGACAAAATTTTTGTAAAAAATAGGACTTCTTTTACACCCTGTCGAATAAAAACAAGAAAACTTTACTCAAATTAAATTAGTCATCCTATTCTAAAAAAATTTTCCTACGAAACGGAAAACACTCATTTTGTTAATGCATTTTATATAAAAGTAATAAGAATTTGAAATTTACCGTTGCAGTTTTATTAGGCAGCAGTTTATATGTAGCTTTCTAGCTCTACAGCTAGTTAATTTGTTTTACAAAGCATTATATTTTTACAACATCCTGTAAATATTTTTATAATTCCTAGCAACTGTCGCATACCCTGTTTTATCATACATTTTAAATTTATTCGAAAACGATAAACTAAAACTGACAAAACATTGGTATTTTATGTTTAGCGCATTCATATGCCATTTTTCGTTTATGACCTTTTACGACTTATTTTTAAACCATTTTTCAGTACTTATATATTTTATGATTGTAGCTGCAATTTAAAAACAGCTATCAAAATTTTAAACTTGCTCATAATCTAGTTTACATATAATGCGAATATTTTAAAAATACCGTAATATATTTTATAAACTACCAGTAAACAAATTATATATTACACTTTGTACAGGGTATCCCAATGTACACGAAGTATCTTTGCCCCTGCACAGGGTAGCCCAAATTTGACGCTTTTTATAGAAAACTCTTGTTTCCGTATGTTTTACACAAAAACTGACCCTCATTTGCTCCAATTTCAAGCCAAACTTACTGGTGAAAACCGCAATTCGCTACCTTGCATCGTTTTCTCGCTACAGCGTGTTTCTTAATTTATGGCATTTTGTTTTTTAATCTTTTATAATTTTTTTTTGTGATTTTTTTAATTTTTTAAATCTTTTTACAGCAACTTTTTAGGTTTATTGCATATATGCTTTTTATTTTTTTGTTAGTGTTACACATTTTTGTTTTATTTGTTTATTTTTGTTTATTTTAAATGGAGCACTTTGTAAATTTTTTCAGTATTAAAATAAATAAAAATTATCTTTTAAAAATGTATCACTTTTTATATTTTTAATTCGTTGTTAAAATATTGCATATTTTTTCATTTTTTACTGATATTGTCTAGAAAGCATACCATTAAAAAGGAATCATGTTATATTTTAAACAATCTTAAAATTACTTTTGTAGTTGATTGACTGCTTCAGTAAAAAACTATTTATATTAATAATTTAATACGTAAAAAAAAATTCAATTTTAGGAGTAAACTAATTTATTTTGGTGATGTTTTGCCCTGGAAACTTTTTATTACGATTTATTATTACTAAAGAACAGTAAAGTAAGTAAATATGTATCTAAAATAAACTAAATAGCTGACCTACCTATTAGTAATTTTTTTAATAGAAGCTAATTAATTACGCTCTGACACACAGAATTATTTAAAAATAGTTAGAAATCGAAATATTGTTTTCTTTCTTTACTTCAAATCGTTAATGTGTAAATTAACATGCTGTTGATATCTCATAAATCAGCAATAATTGACGTAAAGTGTGTTTTATATTTTTGTTGTAGAATTTAATAAAAAGGCAAAATTTGCTAAAACATACGGGGTATTCCGTTTTACAAAAACCTACTTATCAATAAAAATGCTGGTTTTAAGACACTTTGTATATTAACTACTACTGTCATTAAAAAGAATGTTTGTAAAAACAGTTTTTTATTTAAAGTTTTTTTTTATATCTGGTACAGGGGCAAAGATATTTCGTGTATAAATAGAATTGGGAAACCCTGTAGGTGCTTAAGTATTTTATTTAAAAATTATACAAAATTAAATTTGCTGCCACATTTTTAAGTAATATTTGAAAATTAAAAAAATGATTTGTTTTCTTTAAACCTGGCTCTGACTACTTACTGCTCTATTTAATTAAAAACAAATTCCAGTTTTTTGCTGTCTTATGTGTCTACTAACTATAAAGTAACCAACCGCTCTTATAATTAAATATTTTGTGTGGGTTTTTATATTGAAAACAAAAACTAAGATTTTGGTAGAGATCGAACCCTTTAAAAGAACACCGCAACGTCCACGTCTGATATCAGTTCTCTATTCGTCCCCGCCTACGTAAACTTGCTTTAAGCCATGTGGCGTGGGTAATTATTATATTAACCAAACAAAAAAATGCATTTTTTGTCATTTAGCTTTAACTAGATTAAAATTCTTGAATACAGTGGCTTTTCAGTGGGCACTACAGCCAATAATATTATCAAAAAAATTGTGCCACTATTTTTTTTTAATTTTTTTAAACTAAAAATGCATGCAATGCATTAATATTTATTTTTTTATCTTGTGCATAAAAACTTTTTAGAACGTGTTTTTTCGTTCCTTAACAAAAAGCTAAAAAAATAATTTTTAAACCTAAATAATAGTTAATTTTATTATTTTAATTTAATTTTATCTCGACAACGGTGGCAGACTTGCCACCAAAACGTCGATTTTTAGTTTTTTATTTACTTATTTTTAATTTTTGGAATTTTTGGTTTTTTAATATTACTTGGCGTGTACCCAAGAAATAACATTTAATCAATCCGCCGAACCAATATCTTTAATCCCGATTTATGTAAATTTTAAAAAATATTTTAGCGACTAAATTAATTAAAAATGGTTAAAAATAGTTTTTCTTTAAAGTTAAAATAATTTAATCTCAACAAGAGCTTAAATAGTTTAAAATCCCATTGTCGACTATGTAATAGAATTAAAGTCGTTCTCAAGCTATACAAAATTTGATAAAAGTTTTTTTTTCGAGCGAAAATGACAATTAAGCAAATAATCAGCTGTCCAATTCCGACCAACTGCATTTTGCTTGATTTGCATTGAAACTCTAAAATAAAACTCTAATTCATTTGAAATTGGATTTAATTCTAACTACAGTGAGTGATTTTTCTGGTTAATTTTATCTTTGGAAAATGTTTTATTACTCTTTTTTTATGCTTTAACTGAACACACTGTTTGGTAAAGAAAAAAAGGAACCTAGGAATTTAATTTTATTAATTTAATATTGATTTTCTATGTTTTTCTGTCTGCAAAATAAAATTTTCAAATAGTTACTAAAATAAGGAGAAACTAAAAATACGTAGTAAATTAATAGTAATAGGTATTTTTAAATTTTTAATAATATAAAATAGACCAAAGATTTTTTTGTTTTGTCCAACGTCAGTTTAAAGAGGTAAGGCAAGTAAAATATGTAAGTAATAAAATTTTTAAATAATACGTGATCTGTGAAGGTTCATAATGAAATAAAATGTTTTTCTACTCGCGTGCACAAATTTAAGTTTTGAATATTTGTTATTTTTTCGCACCAGTATATATATATATATATATATATATATATATATATATATATATATATATATATATATATATATATATATATATATATATATATATATATATATATATATATATAATATATATATCCAATCAAATACCAGTCAGTTGCAATGGAAGATGGTTTTGCGTTTCATGTTTAGAAGATATTTTGCTTTGGCCAAACGCACTTAGAAGGTCAAACAAGACCATTTCGCAGTCACTAATATTTCTACAACAAAGAAACTTACTCAATCCGTTATTAACCTATAAAATGCTACCAACTGTTAATTGTTAATAATTATAGGTAGGGTATTAAGAAGCATAGTGGTAAAATAATAAAAATAATATTAAAATTTTGTTTTTATGTCCTTTGCTAATAAAATCATGTTACAACAAGAACTGTCAAGCTAAATTTTTATTTGTTTAGTATAAAACCAATTATTTATTTAATTGAAAAAACTAAAAAGTTGACCCTGCATCAAAAATCTTATTTTACCGTATTCTCTGCATAAACTTCTATTATTTAAGATATAAAACGTGTTTCTACTATTTATACAAAGTGTTTTATAAACTCTGAAAGTTTTCAGTTCTTGTCGAAAAAAGAGGCCATTTTTTTACATAATTTTTAATAACTCAAAAACCTTTCAAGCTAAAATTCTTAAATAATTCTGAATATAGTTAAGTGTTTAAGCTAAAGCATAACCAAAATTAAAATCGCTAGAACAAATACTTTTAGAGATACGAATTTTCAATTTGACAAAATAAGTTTTGAATTTGGCCGCAAACTGTCGGTTTATTTTATAAAATTAAAAAAAAACACCATCTTTTAGATTGTTTAATTGTCTTAAAAATATTGGTACCATTTTTCTCCAAAACATTTAGAAGTGGGTAAAAAACACAAACAACAAATTTTAAGTAATACGTTAAATATTTTTTCTGTTCCTTACTATACCTTAGCGCAAAAACCAACTTTTCATTAATAGTTATTTATTAGATAAGTGAGTTATATTACATATAAGTCACGCAAGAAAAGTTTAACCCTCGAGCCCGAAGGGCGAGAGAGGTAATTTTCTTTAAGTGACTTATATGTAATAACTCACGTGTCTAATACAAAATTTTATCCAACACTTTCGTATAAATCGTTTTAATATCGAAAATAATTTGAAAACGTCATCCATTATTTGTTACTTGTCATTGTCAACACCAGCAACAAAATTTTGTTAGTCTATATTCACCAGTGAGCTAAAGGGTACTTTGCTCACTAGTGACTTATAGTACACTTTTATATCCTCAAAATCTGATCAATTATGTAGATATTATATGTAAGTATTGGATAAAACTAATCCAATTCTTCCTCTCCACTCCACATATAATATCTACATAATTGATCAGATTTTAAGGATATAAAGTGTACTATAAGTCACTAGAGAGCTAAAGTGGACTTTAGCTCACTAGTAAGTTAAACAAATATATAACAACCACTACTTGCTTCACAAAAAATACAAAATTTCGTTGCTGGTGTTGACAATGACAAGTAACAAATAATGGATGACGTTTTCAAATTATTTTCGATATTAAAAACGATTTATACGAAAGTGTTGGATAAAATTTTGTTTTAGACACGTGAGTTATTACATATAAGTCACTTAAGAAAAATTAAAGAAAATTAAAGTTTTCTTGCCTGACTTATATGTAATATAACTCACTTATCTAATAAATAACTATAATTATTCGCTGATATATCTTAATTTACAGAAATACTCGACATTTTTAATCACTCAGAAATTTTTACAAAAATAATATTTTTACAAACCGTTCCTTGGTATTACTTTCAACCAATAAAGCTACCTTAATGTGTTTATTGATGCATTAAAATCGAATAGTCGATTTTTAGTGGCCCGCTTAAAAGATTTTAACTCCATACAATTTATGTTAAAGTTTTAAACTATTATATTAAAAGTTAATTTAAAATATTTCAAAAGATATCGAAACTCTCGAGAAGCCATTTTAAACAATTAAATGGGGTGGCTGCTGCAAGGTACATTAGGAAAGAGGTATTTTCGATTGCCTTTCCCCGTTTCACTTTATCTGGCCAAATTACTCTTAAGTGATTCATTCGGTCGTTAACAACTCTATTTTAAGCTATTGCTTCATTGTAAAGACTAAATCGAATTTTCTCGCAATCGTCTTAAAGTACGTTTAAAATAAACTCAGGGTTTTTCTAAGCTTTTGGCGGTTAAGAAGACACTTCTCGTTTTAAAGTACCTGAAATTTTACATTGTTTTTTTTTTATTTTACCTTTTATAAACTTTTTTCTTATTTTTATTGCATTACCTGCTTCTTAAAAATGTAGCTTGTATTTAGTTCTTTAGAATATACATTCGTTTAAAAAAAAAACATTTTTAAAAACAACAATTTAAAGTTTAAAAAGAAATTTAAAAACATATAAAAATAATAATTCGCCTTCAGCAAAAATAAAAGTTTTTAGGCTAAAAATAATTAACAAAGAAAAGATAACTTGAATAGTAATACGGTGCGAGTCTGTAACTTGGAATAAATTCAGTAAATCAAATACCATTATTATTTTGAAAAAATGGTCGACCACGTCGATTAGTATTTTTAGTTGCGGTCTTTGTCATAAAAAAAATAATTATACAGTGTGTCCTAAACTAGAGATATGACGTCAACGATAATTTTTTAAATGGCAACCCTGTTTTTTTATGACTGTTTTTAAAGGGCAAATCAAGTTATACATAACTACAATTTTTTTATTTTTTATAGCTTGTCGTTTCCAAGATAATATAATAAACATTTTTTGTTTGCAAAAGATTCATGCTCAAATATTGTCCGAGTTTTTATGTACTTTAAAGATTATTCTGTTTTCAATTACATGGGTATTTTCGATAGGAATTTGATAATGTGAACAGTTGATAATTCTGCTTAGAAGGTAGGATTTCACGTTCGTTTAAACAGTAATACCAGTAAGGGATATTTAATACTAAGTGACTTTTACTACTACTTTTATTTTGTCATTGTGTCAAAGTTGGATCTCCATCTCGCAATGCCTTACTTCACTAAAAGCACAAAATTGAAATCCTAATGATGATTGGATATGGGGATAGAGCGAGAACACAGAGTGAAGTGAGTAATTTATTCACAGACAGATATCCTGATTTAACATCCATATCACAAGCAAGATTAAAAAACAGTTCCGAGAAAATGGCCACGTTAGAAAAACAACTATTCATTGTCAATCTGCGCTCAATGAAGAGGTCAAAATTGATGTATTATTAGCTGTTCAAGAAAATCCTAATATCCCCACTGGGCAGGTAGCGCTCGAACTTGAAATTAGTCAGTCTGCAGTAGTAAGAATTCTCAAAGCGCAAAAATTTCATCCCTACAAACTAACAATCCTTCAGGATATCAATGAATATGATCCAGATAGAAGACTCCAATTTTGTGAACATTTTATGGAACTAATACAGTCTAATAATGTAAACACAGTTTTTTTCACACACAGTATTTTCTGATGAGTCAACGTTCATGCTAAATGGGGAGATAAACCGACAAAATTGTCGTTATTGGGCAGACGAGAACCCATGCTGGATGAGGGAAGGCCACACTCAATGGCCAGAGAAAGTCAATGTTATAGGACCGATATTCTTTGAAGGATATCTGAATGAAGCGCGATACTTAGTGTTCTTACAGGATGAACTATTTCTGAATTTGGCTATTATGTTACCTGATCCGGTAGCAGCTAATGTTCCTAATCAAAACATCTGGTTTCAACAAGATGGTGCACCCCCCCATTTTGCAAGACCTGTCCGTGATTATTCGGATAATATATTTCCAGGCAGATGAATTGGTAGAAGAGGACCCCAGATTTGACTCCGTTGGATTATTTCCTATGGGGATATTTGAAAAAGAAAAGTATTTACGACTAAGCCCGCAAACATTTAGGAGTTAAAAGCACAAATAAGGCACGAGTGTAGACTAATTTTTCCAGAAATTATTAGAAATGTTCAACACGAGTTTCAATTGCGATAAGGGTATTTTCAAATAGTGAATGGACAACATTTTGAGCATTTATTGAAGAAAAAATATTAAGTTGAATAGATTTTTTACATTTTGCAAATAAAAAATGTTTATTAAGTTATCTTGGAAACGACAAGCAATAAAAAATAAAAAATTAGTAGTTATGTATAACTTGATTTGCCCTTTAACAACAGGGTTGCCATTTAAAAAAATATCGTTGACGTCATATCTCTAGTTTAGGACACACTGTATGATTAATTTTTTTATGACAAAGACCGCCACTGAAAATACTAATCCACGTGTCCGACCAGTTACAGACTCGCACTGTATATTTGTCATTAAAGTAAATTTGTTTTATTTATTTTGTTATTATTATTTAGTATCTACATGTTAATATTTGACTTCGTTATATTTTTGAATTTATTATTTTTAGCCTCTTGTTTAGTTTTACCGTTTGTTTTAAAATGTTTTTTTAGGCTTATATTTTTATTTTTAGTTTATAATAATTATTTTTTAATCTGTGAACATACACATAGAACACTGCAAATACTAATATGATCTAAGTACCTTTCAGCGACAATGTTGCCTCCTAGTAGCTGCTCATATACCTACATGATTTAAGAACTTCGGCATGAGCAATTTTAAATATTGACAAGACTTAATTGAAGGTATAAATAATGAAGTCAGTAAAAACATGTAAGTGGCTTTAAAATTCAACGTTTTTTCTCAATTTTCCTAAAGCCTACTATCAGATTTTGACTTGGTTCCAATGGAATCACCGTAAAACTGTACTTTTTCAAATAAAAAAAAATTAAATCGGTCCACAATTGACAGAGTAATAGATGTATATTTATACAAAAATATATAGCTGTCAAACCAATGACCTTTTTTTAAGTTGGGAAAACAAACCTTTTGACCATATAAATATTATTGATTTTTATAAAAATACAAAAACACTTAGTTCTATTGGTCGAAACATAGGACAATGTAGGTAAATACTAGAAAATTGACTTATTATTTTTCTTGTTTTTCCCTTTCGGTGGTTATGTATAACTAAAAATTATAAACGTGAAAATAGCTATTTACGTTACTAGACCGGAAAATGGTATTTTACGGGTCGACGAAAAACATTTACAGGGCGAGCCGTAGGCGAGTCCTGTAGTTTTGAGGAGACCCGTAAAAATTATTTCCGGTCGAGTATCGTACATAATTTTTTTTTTAATTGACCGAAAAAAACTGTGTAAATTTTTAGTGTTATATTTAAACGACAATAAGGACGCTGCTTCAATTATTTCATCTGGATTTTCCATGTCTGACTCCATTTTGGCAAAATGATGCTTTCTTTACTTTACAATATCTTGAACTGTCAAATAGTCACAATTGAACTCTGACAATTTTTGTCATGGCTAACAGGATTTTTTGATATCAGGGACCGGAAAGTAAATGAGAGACCGGAAAGTAAACTAGGGACCGGAAAGTAAATTAGTCCTGTAAAATAGCATTTTCCGCTTAAAAATTGAGTGGAAAATTCAAATTTCCGGTCAATTAAAAAAAAGCAATATACTGAAAAAAAACAAAAACAATATTTAAAAGGTCTCTATATATAGAAAATTTTGCAAAACATATACAATCGCTTGTTATATGCAATTAATTACATACCAAAGTCTTTAGTTCATAGGTGCGTGTTTTTCAATTACCGATTTATTCCACTTCCTAACCTTAACTTTTAGCGATTTTTTCGCTGAAGATTTAGCATTTTTTAATCATTTTAACGTGCAATTTTAAACATTTTTGGCAACAAATTTTCATATGAATAAAATATATTTTAAATTTTTTGGGCTTTAATTCTCTGTCCCAATTAGTTTTTACGTCAGTTTTGTGTAGACTTCTTTTTATTATTCAAATAACAGATAATGTATAGTGGTTTTTCATTTTAAATAGTGTTAATATTATTATTACCTAACATTTTTAACTAAGCATTTTTTGGATGGTCTTCTTGTTAAGTACACGCCTGGAAAGAATGGGAGCGCTTCCGGCCCTGGTCCCGGGGTATACAGGCTGACCCTGTTCAGCCCTATTGACCCCCTATGAACTGGCCGGTCGCCTGAAACAAAATAAAAGAAAAACTCCCCAAAAACCCAAAAAATTCTAATTAAAGGGACGTTTCAGGTGGCAGTCTGCCACCGTTGTCAGATTAAAATTAAGTTAAAAATAAAAATAAAATATTAACTAATATTTAAATTAAAAATGATTAATATTTAGATTATTTTTGTATCTCAAACTGAAAATAGTTTCAACATATGTGTTATGAGTGACATAAGTAACTGGTGTATTTATTATTTGTAATACAAAAAGGTAATAAGTTAGTTGATTTTAGTTTTTCCTGAAGATACTTCAGTATCGAGCAAAGGGCAACCAAGTGTTATTTAAATTAACTGAAATGGATGCTACACAATTATCTTTATTTCAATAATATATAAGCACTTTCTTTGATTTTGGGTTTTTAGAACAGGTTTCCTTTGCTAAAATGCTCGAAGCATCCCAGTTTATTCTATGATTGTTATCAGATGCGTGTTGGCAGATTTTTGATTTACGAAATTCTGTGTTTTTAATGTATGATCTGTGTTCTTTTATGCGTTTAGCTAATGGTCTACAAGTTTCACCTATATAAAACTTATCATTAGCTAAACGCATAAAAGAACACAGATCATACAATAAAAACACAGAATTTCATAAATCAAAATCTGCCAACACGCATTTGATAACAATCATAGAATAAACTGGGATGCTTTGAGCATTTTAGCAAAGGAAACCTGTTTTAAAAACGCAAAATCAAAGAAAGTGCCTATATATTAATAAATAAAGCAATTT
Organism: Listronotus bonariensis; assembly: GCA_014170235.1. Taxonomy (NCBI): domain Eukaryota; kingdom Metazoa; phylum Arthropoda; class Insecta; order Coleoptera; family Curculionidae; genus Listronotus; species Listronotus bonariensis. Next base: position 67,277 of record JACEGR010003529.1, on the reverse strand, counting down.
CAGTTAATTTAAATAACACTTGGTTGCCTTTGCTCGATACTGAAGTATCTTCAGGAAAACTAAAAATCAACTAACTTATTACCTTTTTTGTATTACAAATAATAAATACACCAGTTACTTATGTCACTCATAACACATATGTCAAACTATTTTCAGTTTGAGATACAAAAAATAATCTAAATTTTAATCATTTTTAATTTAAATATTAGTTAATATTTTATTTTTATTTTTAACTTAATTTTTTATCTTGACAACGGTGGCAGACTTGCCACCGAAACGTCGTTTTTAATTAGAATTTTTTGGGTTTTTGGGGGTTTTTCTTTTATTTTGTTTCAGGCGACCGGCCAGTTTATAGGGTCAATAGGGCTGAACAGGGTCAGCTCGTATACCCCGGGACCAGGGCCGAAGCGGTCCCATTCTTTCCAGGCGTGTACTCAACAAGAAGACCATCCAATAAATGAATCCGCCTAACCAATATAGAGCATATCTCCAATTTAAGCATTTTTGTTAAACCTTTATTAGTAATTTAGGTATTAAGTGCATAAAGTGATACTTTTTTACAAATGGAAAGTTTGACAGCACGAACCGTTAGGCGAGTGTGGCAATCCCATGAGTAAAAAAGACACTTTATGCATATGTCACATACTATGTTTTTTCCACGACCGTATAAAACATTTTCAAAATACCATTTAATACATGTTTTATTTATCCAAACTTATAAATTTTAATTTTTGTAGCACAACCATTATATTGCAACAAAAAATCACAGACTCCTTATTTTTAAGGAGAAAATTATCCTTTTAATAACTTTTCATTTATTATTTAATTTTAGAAAATTGTATGTACTTACTTTTTGCAGAAATAATACTCAAAAGTATAAATTCCTTTTCAATTTCTTAGTTAATCAAATTCATTATAACTAATAATTTTTAATAATTTCTATTAGGTTTATTTGCAAACAGTCAAATTTTAAAACTAGTGGCATGTATTATGATTATTATTCTGTTTTTAAACTGTGTTTTTTTCTAAGAATTGTATATCATATTTACTCTAATTATGTTGTAAATATGTGAGAGTCATGTCTCTTAAAACTCTTGCCACTATTTTAAAATAATTTTTTGAGAAAACCCCGCAAAGAGGTTTTCCTACTCGCGTGAGCAAAGTAGTTACTTTGCGCACCCGTCTGCGTGAGCAAAGATGAACTTTGCGCACGCAATCTGACGATTAAAAATGTAACTGGTTATTGGAGCAACAACAAATAAAAGTCACAACTGACAAATACTATCTGACGTTAAGAAATTAATATTAGAATAATAATAATATGTTTTCACTTTCCTAAGAAACTCATAGAAAAACTAGTGTTCCTAACATTGCGCAAAGTACCTTTCCCGCACTTAAAGCTTATCCGACCTTCGCTTCGCGTCGTTCGTCTAACTGCTTTTGCGTGCGAGAAAGTATCACTTTCGTACTTGTTAGGAAAATATCTACTTTATAGAATCAAAGAGGTAAATCTTAAAAAACGCAATTTGTACTTTAAATAAAGTGCTACCAAAGTGCTACTTAAAAAACTCTTTTAGTTGGTACCTAAAAAAGGTATTATCTAAAGACAAAACCTAATTTTTTTAATTTCACATAATCCAACACCGAAATATTAGGGTCACTGCAATTTACTTTTTTTAAACTTTTGAATAATTGCTTGCTTGTTTACGCGTCTCCAGATCAATTTAAAATGAAGTTAGGCGCTTGAAACCGCTGAGGTTACAGTAGAGAAAGTGCTTAAATATCTGACACGCAACTTTGTCCCCTACCGTCTTCTGGCAATTTCAGCTCATAACTAAAAGGTAAAAAGAAAAGCCCTTGTATTATATTTTAACTATTTAAAAAAAAAAACATACAAATGTACCCTTTTAAGCATGAGTTAACCATACCCTCATTTAAGTGTCACTTCAATGCGTTATAAATATGTTTTTTAATTTAATTTATACAGTGAAGTCCTAAAGCCTGTGTCTCCCTTTTAACTTCTACCGTTTAGTAGATTTTCATAAAACATGATATAATAATACATTACCATGGTTTGCATTTTCTGACATATCAATGACAGCTTTAAATATCAAGGTATCAGCTGAGCGCCACTTTTAATATTATATTAAATAGAAAGGGGTGGGTCTTGTTTCGCATCATTTTAAAGCTCCTGACGAGTACTTTATGACCCTTAAATATACAGTATGTCCACGGATGGACTTTACAATAGGACAAATGGACCAAAAATTTAAATGTTTAATAAGGTTGTGTATGGCAACTGCTTTTGCTTTTTAAAAAAATCATATTCACGTTGAGAAATTTGTTTTTTTTTGTACAGGGGCTCCAAAAACTAAAAACATCTGAAAATGGACCAAGACAAAACTACTTTATTTTTAAAAATTTTGCAAAATGTTTAATAAAAAAGGTTTTTAGACTTGAATGGGGAGTCCAAACCTGAAATTTTACATAAAATAAACAAAATTTTGTTTTAAGGCTTATATTTTGTAAATGATTTTTTCACCTTTTATATGTAATATATAATATTATATAATTGTTTTAATACAACACAATAATGTATGTCAAAGTTTGTTAAATATATTTAAGTACAAAAACTGATTACTAACCAGGAAAATTACGTAAGAAAGGTGTAAAACATGATTAAAATAATATGATACCAAAGAAAACAATCTTGTTTATTATAAATTTCAGATATCGGATTCTCATTTTACTCTGGTAAAACCTGTTTTATTTAACATTTTGCTAAATTAGCAAAAATAAAGGTAGTTTTGTCTTGGTCCATTTTCAGATTTTTGTAGTTTTTGGAGCCCCTGTATAAAACAAAGCAAATTTATTAACGTAAATGTTGTTTTTTTAATGAGCAAAAGCAGTAACCATACATAACTTTTTGAAGATTTAAATTTTTGGTTCATTTGTCCTATTGTAAAGTCCATCCGTGGACACACTGTATACTCAGCACCTTTACACACTATAAAATGGCAGTTCTTTTACTTGAGTACCATATTTAGATGACCATATTTTCGAAACTAATAAAGTCAGATATATCAAATCTGGTAAAACTCTTTAAAACATCCTTTTAATGGCAATATAATATACGGGGTGTTTTATCAAAAAAGAACTATTTTGCTTAACTTTTATTAGTTTTGGTAATATGTTCATCTAAATGTGGTATTTAAGTAATTATTAAATTACCGCCATTTTATAGTATGTAAAGCTACTAGGGTACTTCTCAGAAGCTATAAAATAATGTGCCATAAGACCCCTAAAAATTATACAAAAATTGCACCCACCTGTCACCTTGACTTTTAGAGCAGTCACTGATATGTCAAAAAATGCAAATCTTGGTCATATATTATCATCTTAGGTTTTACGAAAATATACCGTACGTTTCTAGAAGGAGGGTGAAGAACTTTAAGATCTCACTGTATATTTTTTGATTTTCAGACTTATGTGCTTTTAATTTTAATTTAATAAAAAATATTTTATATTAGTTATGAAATTTTTATATAACTTTATTTCTCGTACTTTACACGTTCAATAGATTTTGAAAAGCTCTTTTAAGCAGATAAAGTAGGTAGCTACTGCGAAGAGCAGCAAAGTTATTTTCGTATGTCGTTCCCCTTTTCATTTAATCTGTTCAAATTACTCCCAACTGGTTCATTCGGTCGTTAACAACTCTATTTTAAGCTATTGCTTCATTGTACAGGCTAAATCGAATTTTTCTCCAATTGTCTAAAAGAAGGTTTTTAAAGAAGACTGATTTTTTTTCAAATCTTTTTGAGTAAAAAAATATAAAATATTTGTTATATACAGGGTGGCCCACCATATTCGACACGGTCTGTAGGATAGGATAACAATGGGGTTTTTAAAAAAGTAAATACTGAAACATATACAGGTCGGATAAGGCCACAGTATAAAATTATTTTACCCTATACAGGATGTCTCAAAAAAGTGTGACGTATCAAAGTTATATTTTTTTAAAGGGAACACCCTATATTTTATGACGGTTTTAGATTCTACATAAAAAACTAATTTAGGTTTGTTAATAGTACCAAGTGTCTAATTTTATTCGTTTTTGTAATATTTGATTTTTTTCTCAAAATGCAGGGTGCAATTAAATTAATTTTATTTTAACAATATAAACTCCTTAAACATTAAAATTTGTAACAAGATTAGGAAAAGTCTGCCTTATCATACGTAGGTCATATCGAGATCATAGATTATGCAGGGTGATCAAAAAATAATTTCAAATTTTTAGAAAGTCAAATTGCAATATCTCTCGTATTTTAAATGGAACACCCTGCATTTTTTTACACCACATAATGATAAACTAAATGCTTTTTAAAATGGTGTATAGGTTGCCTATTGCCTATCTTTTATAGTTTTTAAGTAAATTCAGTTTTAATATATTCTTATTCCCAATGTCTATTTAAATGTAAGTAGGCTGTGATATAGCTATGCCTATTTACTAAGCCGTTATTGCAAAATGTAAATTTGTTGGAAAAAAGCACAAAATTAAAATATTTTGTATTATCTGCCACTATTTTTAAAATTCACAAAAAAATTCATTAGTTGCTTATAATGCTACTTCCAATAACACTTATTTCAGCTGAATGTGGTAATGATAAAAACTTGTGTTTTTAAACAATCCTAATAACGCCTCTGGTCAGTTATGACGACATTCTGTGACCTATAACTCGTTTATTCCATTATTCATAATCACTGTGTCAAATTTTTTAAAGCAACTATTAAGGTTATCAGATGGTTTCTCCTGGAATATTTTTCAGGATTAACTCTACACTAAAGTAAACCATTTTTTCACATCCTACCAGTATTATATCATCTTGTTGTTGTAGAAGAATGGTTTTTATTTAAAATTATTGAAATTTCTTTTAAACTGACCAAAACACTAGTAATCAATAAATGGTCGTTGTTATTTTCTTAAAATATTAAAATATTAATGGCTGCTATGTCACAGCCAACTTTAATTTAAATAAACATTTGGACTAAAAATTTGTAAAAACAGATTTTACTAAAAAGCACAAAAGATAGGTATAGACAACCTATACACCATTTAAAAGAGTATTTTATTTTTCATCATGTGACGTAAAAAATACAGGTTGTTTCATTTAAAATAAGAGAGATATGGCTATTTGATTTTCTGAAAAATTGTAATTATTTTTTAATCACCCTGTACAATATTTGATCTTGATTTGACCTACGTATGATATGGCAGACTTTTTCTAATCTTGTTACACATTATAAAGTTTAAAGTGTTAAAAGTGTTAAAGTAAAATCAATTTAATTTTACCTCTGCATTTTTCAAAAAACCAAATATCACAAAAACGAATAAAAGTAGACACTTAGTACTAAAAACAAACTTGAGTTATTTTTTAAGGTAGAATATAAAACCATCATGAAATATAGGGTGTTCCATTTAAAAAATATAACTTTCACACTTTTTTGAGACACCCCGTATAGACTAAAATAATGTGTATATGTTCCAGTATTTACTTTTTTTTTAAATCCCATGGTTATCCAGCTACAGACCGTGTCGAATATGGTGGGCCACCCTGTATGTATATAAAGTCCTAATTACAAATTTATCTTTTTTAAATAACTATAGGTAACAGGTTTGTAGGACATAAGACAATTTATTTCATATAAAAAAAAATATGTGCAAAAAAATTGTTCCCAAAATTGGAATATTTATTAAAAAAAAATGAATTATTAAATTTAAAAAAAAAAATGTATTTTCAGAAGCAAAAAGAATAATCTATGTTTAGTTTTAATTACCCTAGTTTGCCTTAAGATTTATTATTAAAGCCTGTTATTTTGCTAAGAAGATGTAGGATTTTAAAATTTTAGTGAGATATATGCTAAATAAAATATATAATTTTAAGCTCCTGTTAAATTTCTGCTTTGGTTTAACCAACTTTGCATTTTTTAAAATCAAACACTCCGCATATACAGGGTGTCCGGCAAGATAAAGGTGATAAATGAGTTAAAATAATATTAGACTATGGCGCTTCGTTAGAAAATTATTTCAAAAAATTTTTAACTCTCGAACTGTTGTTACAGTACTAATATTATTTGGGCAACCAAGTGGCCTTTACTACTGATTTTTTCCAAAGTTCAACGGCTGTTCAGTAAGTTGGCCTAATGGTCTGAGGTAGTCCAATATTTCTGTTGTGTAAGAAAATGTGACAAAAAAATATTAACTAAGGGTTGTAGGGCCTCCAAATAGGCATGTATTTAAAATATTTCAGTGTATACAGTGCCAAAAAAATTATTGTTGTAAGGTTAATTCTTTAAAAAATTGTCTTTTGGGACACTCTGAATCAGCAGCTGCTGATGATGGCCAATTTGGTAGGTCATACCGCACTATTGTTAAATATGCTAATATTTAACAAAACAGTTTTTAAATTATTGATTATTATAGTCTATAAAATCACTTTAAACAGTTATTTGATTTACTATGTAACATATTATCACTAGAATTGTAAGTTTATTAGTTTTTTATCTATGGCACCAAATTGACCATCACCAGCCGCCGCTGCTTTGGATAAATTAAAATATTTTTAGGACATGCCTATAACACTACAACTCTTATATAAGACTTTTTGTCATATCTTTTTAAATAACAGAAATATTGGACTTTCTTGGACCATTGGGCCATCGCAAAATATTTGTCTGTCAAGGAGTTAAAACTGTTAAAACTGTGTGTGGCGACTAAGGAAATATCTTCTAATAGGTACCCAAGTAACATATCTAAAATTCAGCTTTTACAAAATGACGAAAGTTAAATTTTAATTCATTAACTTTGGTGCCTGTTTCTTGCCAAAGTCACTTTGAGTCAAACTTCATAGTCTGCAATTGCTTCAACCTTTGTTTGGAGCCTGAACTGACAAAGTTTTATGTTTTACAAAATAAGGAAGGTCTGCCGCACACGGACTCTTACTTTATTTGTTTTAAAACTAGATTTACTATAAATTACTTTTTATCCGGTAAACCTATGGGTGCAGGTCACTTCCTACTTGGATCTTAGACTATATGAATCTTAGCGGGTTAAACGCTGCCACTGACATCTTAAAATGTTATCTTTCAAGTTTCACATCTCTCTACAAACATTCGGATCCTTTGATTTTAGTGGGATGGAAATACGTGCTTGTTATAATCCGTAATTTTGACGATAAGACCATTTCGATCGTGAAAACGGTTAGTGAAACGGTTTAGCAATCTTTCCCAGACGTAAGGACATCACAGGTTTTAGGACCCGTCCAGGTTGAAATCGGATTATCAGGCCAATTATCGCTGCTTTCTCATTTTAGGGTGATTTCACCAATGATTGGTAACGTGACACTCAGATAGGATGGAATTAATACATACAAATAAAAGTTACCTAAGGGACAAAATAATTTCAAAGCTTGCCATGCAAAGTTTAATTTTATATTCCTAATATAGTCCTGGATACATATAAATTATTATTAAAATTATCGCTTATAAGATGCAATAGCGTCAAAACTTAAAAAGTCTTGTTTCTGAGATAAATAGGTTTTAGGTTTCATTACTCAGTTAAATGCATAAGAATTAGTTTGCTTAAACAAAAATTGCGTTTAGGTTAATGTTAATTATCTTATCTGCCAGTTTTGGCTGCTGACAAGCATGTATGTATTTTCCTATTTACATCTGTTATTAGTCCAAAACTAGTATTTTTGGGTCACGCCACCATTGAGGCCCAGGAGCGATAAATCTTACTCCTCTTAAAAAATGTGTGTAAGCTTTAATAATTTTTATTGTTTTTAATTTTCGAACTGTCTTAACAAGCACAAAGGGTTCTTTATTTAATTTTAACAGCCATATTTTATTATTTGCTAAAAACAAACTCTTTTTATTTAAAAAATAAATGATTATTTAATATTAAATTAATTAAAAAGATTACATTTAAATCAGCACATGTTGTAAAAACAACTAAAAGAACTATTGAAATAATTTAAAAAACAAATTTATGTAACCATAAAAAGAAAATAGAGCAGATAAATACTACCTTTATAGCTCTTGGCTAATTTTTTACCAGTATTCGTAGAAAGACTAGACGCAATTTTATTTTTAGCCTATTGATAATTTGCAAGGTTCTAAAATTAACAAGGCTAGATATTTTTTTACACTTTTCGCTAAAAAACAATGTATATAAACTAAGAAACAAAGTTGTTATGAGTTAGTTAGCTAAACTAGTCAACTTAGTTTTAAAAAAATAAACGAAAGCTATTGGCAATATCAGAAGTAGAAGCCTTGTTAAAAGAACCAATTTATTTGCCTTTATTTTGCCAACCTTTATATTCAAAAAAATAAAATTTACATAAAATGTACCCACCGTGCGTTAACTAAAACTTCAAATATTTATTTACAAGAAGAAATGAAAATTACAACATACAACAAAATATGATCTAACTTTTTTTTAATACTTTAAAAATATGATACACAGTTATTTTGGAATACAAAGAGTGGCCTAAAAATTCTTTTTAAAATTTTTGTTTTTCCATAAAAAAATATAAAATAGACCTTATATAGATATCAACCTAAATTTTACAACAAATATCAGCACTTTCTGCTGCTTGATAACATTTTCTGCCGATTAATAGTATTTTCTATCGCTTCGAAAAGTAAGTTTTTTTATATTCTTTATGACAACCCATAGAGTTGAAAAATAAAATGGATTTGCATGTTTAACACTATAATATTCCTTAGGTTTGTGAACTATAACGCTGGGCGCCATCTTGGGAAGAAAAATTAAATTGAAAGGGGGTCTTTGTGACACCTTATTTTAAAGCTCCTAAGAAGTACTTCTATAAACCTAGAATATAAAGTTAATACTTTTACCCAATACAAAATGGCGATACTCTAAAATACCACCCTATGTGTGGTATTTTCGTAGAGCTCTTTTAATATCTTTTCAATGGTGATACTGGTGATGTGACTTTATATTCGAGGGTTATAAAGTACTCGTCAGGAGCTTTTAAATAATGTGGCACAAGACTCCTCTTTTTATTTAATATATTTATCTGTCAATTTTACTTTAAACTATAGTATTTACGCATTACTTTATATGTCAAAATTTTACTTTTTTAAATTAATCCGTTCAAAAAGTTAAAGGTGAGGAATATCAGCAAAATTCACTGTATTTTTATTACTCTGCCTTCTAACTTAAAACTTCCTAATTAACAAATTCATAAAGCTGAGATAATTTAGTTTTTATAAAAAAATTATGCAGTCCAAAAATGCAGCCCACAGTTTTTAATATAAGTTTTTATGTGTATAAACATTATTCTTACTATTTTTTGATAAAAGAGATAAAGACCGTTTTATAAGCTAATATAAGTAATAAATAAAAAATTAAAATTTTGTAGTTAGGACGATTAACTAAGCAGGAGGGCAGTACTATTCTGCTCAGCTAAAAAAATAATGTAGTGTACACTTACTTAGTTCGTGATGCAAGGGCAGCTTTTATATGTTTTTATTTCAAAACCTACCAACCTTTGAGTAAGTTTTTTTATATATAGTATATTTAACTTTTTGTCTGAAACTTTGCTGCTGCCAGTTGAACGTTAATACCTAAACAATCAATACAAAAAAGTTTGTGCTTAATACGAACAAAAAACGCAAAAACAAAGTTATTACCCAAAATATTTAACCACTGCCCTGGGAGCTTAAGAGATTAAAAGCTGTTTTAGAACAAACTCAGTTATGTGAAACCAACAAGGGCAGATTAGTCAGACAGGAACGTAATATCCTTATACCCTTTTTTGTGTCGCTTTCATGTGGCTGTGCAGGATTTGGTCTAGATTAGTTTTACGAAAATTAATTGGCCGTTTGATGGGGAAAGTGTCCTATAATGTTTGGCTTTTTATATTTAACCTTTAGTAGCTAGTCGTGAATAGAGAACCGTCATTGTAACGTAGGTCGAATTAAAAAAAATTAAAATCGGCCTTTAGCCAGCAGCAAAATTTTGGTGTAGATAGATTAGATTGTATTCCTTTTCTTTAAACTTTTCCGGAAATTGAAAATTTTTTTTTACTAATGCCAAAATTTCCATTTTTGTGGAAACGCCTGCGAAATTATTTAAAACGCCACATCGACCGATGACGTGGTTGAAGTGTGCCTACATTACAAAAGGTGCAAGCTACGACATCCCTTTTCTTTTTTTTTTTGCTTTCTTTGTTGGCATATTTATTTAACGTGACGCTTTCATATAAGCACTGGCAATATTTTGAAGATCTTTGAAATCGCAAATTGTGTAATACATTTTAATCAACTTTAAAAATAATGTACAAAAAAACTATAATCTATCTTGCTCTATTTTGAATTAAAGGGGGTTTCTTTTGACGAGTCCACCACGAATATTAATACCGCCATCTATGGATGTGGCGCTTTAACCCTGCCTGACTGAGCGAACGAGTCACTTTTTTGACGAACAAGTTTACCACAATGTTTACATGCAATTTTTAAAGATTTTGCCAAAAATCATAAGGGTTACATTCACGTAGCCCGCCTAGTCCGATATTCGAAACATGTGTTTGATTCTTATTAAAGTAAACTTGTCCGACAAAAAGTGATGTGTTTGCCCAGTTCGACACCCCAAACATTTTACATTGACAGGCTGGCTAAAGCTCCGTTTCCATAAATGGCGGTATAAATACTCGTAGTAGACGCGTCAAAAGAAACCCCTTTAAAAAGGTTTAAAAGTGTTATAATTATGAAGTCCATTTCATTACTTAGACCAGGGAAGATAATTTTTAAAACGAAAACAAAAATAACAGTAGAATGAGACCCATTGTAAAAGGTAGTAAATATAACAAAATTTATAGGAAAAATAAATTCCACTATATCTGAGGTCGGGAAGGGGTGTCGGCCAAACTGCAAGCCTAATGAAAAAAAATTCAATATTAAAGTTGTAGGCAATGTAAAGAAGTACAACTTTTGTATTTCGCTTTTTTAAATAACCTCACAATTTATGTGAAAAATTTAAAAAGCCATGCTTTAGGTTTTTCGTTTTTATCTTTTACTAGAACAATTATTTTTTCACAAAATTTTGTGAAAACATACCTGTATTTGTCCTAAATATACTGAAACTTTTTGGTTTTAACATATTTATTTTTTAGCATTTTCTTGACTTATTATTGAAAAAGTACCCTTATTTTTAATCGAAAATTCACGTGTCAAAATATAGACATTTTCAAAAAGTCGGTAGGCTTTTTGTTCGTTATCTTTACTTGACCTCAGATCACCTGTATTTTATTTTTTTTGTTATTTACTATATATTTTTTATTGAGTCCTTCTATATTTTTTTTTGTTTAAAAGTTATCGACCCTAGTCTTATAATGATTTAAAAAAATAGGATCCAAATTTTTGCGTCATCTGGGAACATTTACCATTGTGATTTATAGTTTTTTACAACATTAGAAAGTAGAGATTTTAACGAACAAAACGACATTCGAATTTTTGGAAAAATGCCGATATTTTGACACGTGAATTTCGATTGAAAATAAGGGTGAACCAAAAATTTACAGTATATTTGGGACAAATAAAGGTACGTTTCTATGAGATTTTGTGAAAAAATAATTGATTTTGTAAAAGATAATAAATAAAAAACCAAAAACATGTTTTTTTTTATTTTTTACATAATTTGTGAGGTTATGTAAAAAAGCTAATTACAAAAGTTGTACATATTTATATTGCCTACAACTTTGCAATTCAACTTTTTTCATTAAGCTTGTAGTTTGGCCGAAAATCTAAAAAAAAACGTATTTTATACTTTAACCCCCCTCCCCCTCCCCGACCAAAGATCGATTTGAATTTATTTTTCTATAGTTTTGTTATATTTTTACCTTTTCCAGGGGGTTTCATCCTACTTTATTTTTTTCACCTTTTACGTTTTTAAGTCTTCGGCACTGGTCTAACTGGCCCAGGGACTATTTCTATAATAAAGCAAATTAAACTTTTAACACCAAACACGAATTTTATTCATACAATGCATTAAAAATTAAAATCATTTTTTTTTAGTTTTTTACTTTTGTGCGCAAAGCAGTTACTTGAGTACTCGTTAGCGAGCACAAAGTTTTAAACTTGAATTTTATAATTTTTGTTAGGTATTGGCACTTTTCATTATGCAGTTAATAAAAATAAATTTTACTTGTTCTTTTCTAATAAATTAAAAAAAAAAACAGGAATTCGGATGTTGTTTTAGAATTTGACCCTAAGAAATATTATAATAAGAATAAATTATTGTTTTGACTTCTCTAACAATAAGGTACTTGTAATAAAAATATTGGTGAAGTTGCGCAAAGTGTCTTTTCCGAATTTAAGGTTATTTTGAACTAAGCTTTGCGTCGTTCGCTAGCTGCTTTTGCGTTCGAGAAAGTATCTTTTTGTTAGGGTCATAAATATTAACATATCTGTTTAATGGGTAATACATTTTATTAGGATTTTTTTATTCTGTAAGACGTTCAATTATATTAGATCTAAATAGCTATTATTAAGTAAATTAAATAGCATAAATAGCCACTTTATTATTTAGGGTTAACTGACAGTTTTAGTATACTTTAATTTTTAGGGATAATTTACATTTAAACAATTACATTTTTAAAATTTAATAAAAATACCCATTTTTATTAAAGGCTTTGCATGGCTCTAGAATACCTATCAAAACCCAAAAATTATGACAAAAATAATTTTTAATGTAGGTAAAGAGCCCTTTAGTAACATACAATTATTGTATAATTATAACTAAAATTATAGAGCAAAAGCAAGTTACTCTATGACTCATATCGGTTTTTTCTAAAACAAACAATTTAAATATCCATAATTAAAAAATGAAAATTTTAGGAGTTGTAACTCATAAACCAATGCATTTAGAAAAAAAATGTATAGTGGTTCCTATATTTATAGCAAAATTATTGCCTAAAGTTTTCTAATAGATTAGATTAGATTAGATTAAATTAGAGGTGGATTGCATATCCTCTAACACTGCAACCTGCTCAGGTTTATTGTGTGTCCTCCGTCCATAGGTTAGAGCACGCTATCCAAGCCGGTCTGTTTAATCAGACTCAGCTTGAAACTGGCCCCTTGGTATATCTTGCCGCTTTAGGTTTTTCTTCACCCAGCCTTGCAAACCGCAGACGACAAAGGGCTTCGCAGTAGCACCATACGTGTTCTGCGGTTTCTTCCTCCTCCTGGCAGAACCTACATACGTTTTCTTCTGCCAGGCCCATAGTTTCCAGGTGTTTATTCAGTCTGCAATGACCTGTCAGTTGACCCACTATTATTCTTACTGCCTTCCGATTATAATTCAGAAGGTCTTTTGTAAATTCTGGCGAGTAAGCCTTGATGAACACTTTTCGCCTTTTCTAATAGAATAGTGCCTTGACCAGCAGTGAAATGGACTTCATGATAATAACTTATTTAAAACCTATTCAGGGTTTTTTTTTGATGAGTCAACCAGAAATATTTATATCGCAATCTCTTCAGTGTAATTCCCAAAGTGCATAACTTCATATAATTCACATTATCATTAGAAAACTGCCAAACCCCTTCAATTATATCAGATGTCAAAATTTGATATATTTCAGCAAAAAAATTATTTTAGTTACCTTTTGTCGTCTTGATTTTTTCTCTTTTTTTGTTATATGCTACACACATAACTGTAAAATTTTATTTTAAAACATGCTCCTGTAAAAATTTTAAAAATGAAGTTAAGTACTTTGTGAATTATACTCACGATATACACAAGCAGCGCTTTTACCCAGCCTGTCAATTTTCACGTTTCTAATGTTGGACTGGGCGAAGGCGTCACTTTTTTTTGTCGGACAAGTTTACCACAGTGTTTAACATGCAATTTTATAAACATTGTGCAAAAATTCAAAGGGTTACAGTCACAAAACCTGCCCGGCCTAATACCCGAAATTTGTCAATGGTTCCTATGGTTTGGTTACTGTAACCCTTGCCATTCTAAGCACACAAACATTTTCTTTTTAAACAGAAATTGTAGTCGGTTCCCTAACCACTATCGGACAATTTTCCAAAAGGCTTATCATGTAAATTTCCCAGGCGTAATAACACGACGCGATAACAATATTCTTTTGTGCTCGGGGGTTAATTTCCTTTTAACCTTCTTCATGTTTATGTTAAAAGTTAACGATTTCTAGCGGAAAAAATACAATACGTTTGCCCTACTTCGGAAAATTTATAAGAAAAGCTGCATTTATTTTAAATATAAAGTTTAAAGTTGCTTATTTTTTTTACAGAATGTCAAGTTATACAGGTGCCGAAGAAATTACTAGTAAGAGTAATTTCTTAAAACATATTTTACGATTTTAAAAATAATAATGAGATTTATTGTTGGCCAGAATGCAGATTTTGTTGTGTATCAGCTTTTATATGATACTTCTGGCTTAAACTAAATTCAAAAATCTTTTTTATCTAAAATAAACACCTTGTAGATATACAGTGCATATCAACTAAAACCAGCCACCCCTATAATTCCGTTATTTGTACACTTAGTTAAAAAGCTCCTTAAACACGTAAATTAGTATTTTTAGGGGACACTTCAAAAAGTTTAAATTAGAAAGGGGTCAAGTGAGATTTAATCTTAAAGGGTTTTAAATTCTTTTTTAACAGACTTTAGAATTTTAAAATCGGTTTAGCAGTTTTTTGAGAATATGAACCTTAAATACCTAGTGTCTTGATTCCTGTGACTTTTTATTTTTAAAATAATACAATAAAATTTGGCACGTAAGTTGTATAACCTAAAGTGCAATATTTCATGAATTCAGTCGTTCTCTGTTACTTTCGGTTTAGCCGGAAATGACCTTAACTTTATTATTTATAATAGGATACCCGGTATATTTTAATTTATTTGAAAAGACAGTGCCATTCCAAGTACAATGACACTTTTTTGGCTACCTATTGGTATCTAACCTATAAATATCTTAAAGTTTTGATTTAACTTTTCATTTATACGATAAAACCGAAAATTTTGGCACAAAAAATCATGAAAATATAGATGTTACTATTTATTTTGGCGCGACTATTCGATCCAATATATATATATATATATATATATATATATATATATATATATATATATATATATATATATATATATATATATATATATATATATATATATATATATATATATATATATATATATATATATATATATGAATATAATTTATTTATCTTTTTTAAACCATAAACCAATAACTATTTATTTATTTTTCTTGGGTATAGGTTTTTTGTTAATAATTAAAACTACTTCATTACATAGCTGCACATCTGACGTTTCGCCCAGCGTAGTGGGCTTTTCAAAAAATATATATTGCGTTTAGGCAACAACCTACAAACAATTACAATTTTTTTATCACAAATTAAAATAATACACAACAAATTAAAAAAAAAACTTTACATACAACTAATTTTACAGAAACGTACCTCGAAAAAAATTGTTATAGGCTCACATCTTATTTTGATTTAATAAAAATAAAATAGTATGTGTTGTAGATTTTTTTTATTTAAGGAACAAGAAGGTTTTTATTTTAATGTTATCCTTTATCATTAAAATAAAAAAGAAATTGTTTTTCTGCTTTATTGTGGTTGAATTTATTTACTATATTATAGTACAGACGGAAAAATATTGTTGAAATATTATACAGTTTGTCGTAGTTTTTAACCTGAATAAAAGCTTTTAGCGAAACGTCAGATGTTAGCTTTGTAATGAAGTATTTTTAATTATTAACAAAAAAACCTATACCCAAGAAAAAAATAAATATATATATATATATATATATATATATATATATATATATATATATATATATATATATATATATATGTATATATATATATATATATATATATATATATATATATATATATATATATATATATATATATATATATATATATATATATACAGGGTGATTCACGGTCGATGGTAGGTTAGACGTTTATGGAAAACGGAACGCAGAATTTTTCTGAAAATTTCAGCATTGCGACGTTGCCGCTTCTATCAAAAAGTCCTAGAAATTTTATTTTTTCAAATGGACACACACCCTCTATA
This sequence comes from Listronotus bonariensis, assembly GCA_014170235.1. Taxonomy (NCBI): domain Eukaryota; kingdom Metazoa; phylum Arthropoda; class Insecta; order Coleoptera; family Curculionidae; genus Listronotus; species Listronotus bonariensis. The sequence goes on along the minus strand of JACEGR010003529.1, from coordinate 51,121 downwards.
TTAACAAGTTTTTATATTCGCCCTTTTATTATAACACTTTTTTGTTACTATTGCCCTATATATCTCTATCGGTTTTCGAGATAAAAAATAAATTGTGTTAAATATGGTCCAAAACATGGCCCTAATTAAATTAAGTAAATTAGTGCCTCAATTCATGAAAAGTTGATGTTTTTGTGGTAGTTTAGACAGGCACGATGAATTTAATTTACACCGAGAAATCGACTCCATATCATACAGGAGTGCTAAAATTACTATTATTTCCGTTATTCTTGAAAGAGGTCAAAAGATCATTTTTTCAAATGAAACCCCTGTATATTACTCCAAAAAATTAAAGATGAAGAAGAACGCTTTAAGATGACATATCATGTCCCTATACCTAAATCATCAAGTTTTCTTAATAAGCCGCTTTTTTGTGAAAAATATTTTTTAAAGAATTGACTTAGCAACCGTGGAAATATCAAGCTTATGACACTTTGGTGACTTTATAAGTAACTTATAAACAGTTATTGAGAGTCTTTAAAATAATCCTCAAATGAAACGTGATAAAAAATGGGGTTTCAAGAAAAATTTGAACTAAATGTTTTCTGTATTTTTAAGAAGAATAAAATTAGCTTTTTATTTATGATGACACACTAATGCTCAGAGATATCTCAAAATACTCAGGAAGACCGTTACCCTTTTGTCAATAATTTGTCTTTAGAGGAATATGAGAATTCGTGGTTTCAACTGGACGGATCGCCAGCTCATTGTACCCAGGAAGTTTCCAGGAACTTTACGAAATGTTTGACGATCGTTGGTTTAGGTCGCTTGGGGCCATGGGATTGGCCACCGAGATCACCCGATTTCACGCAGCTTAAATTTTTATTTTTTTTTGATGTTTTAAAAGAAAGGGTATACATTACTCCAGTGCCTACTAAAGATGAACTGCGACGGCGAATAGTGCGGTGTATTGAAGATCTGAATCCCCATTAAATTAGAAAAGCAACCACGAGTCGTGTACAAAAGAACATTTTAAAATGTTTAGAATGTAATGGACATTTTTAGCATTTATTATAAAAATTTGTTATTTTGTTTACAATTTTGTTATTTCAGTTCGTCCTAATTATGTTATTTTCTGTACTTTCACATGTTAATTTAATTATTTTGTAGTCGTACAAACTTCCTCTCGATTCATTGGTCTTAATTCAGGATACATTTGGTTAAATTTTTGCAAACTTCTGGCAATGATTTGATCACATTGTCCGTGTAAAATAAATAATTTCATAAAATTCAAAGTCACCGAAACTGTCATAAGCTTGAGATTTCCATGGTTACTTAAAATTAAATTCTTTAAAAAATATTTTTTCACAAAAAGCGGCTTATAGAAAACTGGATGATTTAGGTATAGGGACATGATATGTCATCTTAAAGCATTATTCTTCATCTTTAATTTTATTGAGTAATATACAGGGGGTTTCATTTGAAAAAAATGATCTTTTGACTCTTTTAAGAATAACGGAAATAATAGTAATTTATAGCACGCCCTGTAATGATATGGAGTCGATTTGCCGGTGTAAATTAAATACATCGTGTCTGTCTAAACTACCACCAAAACATCAACTTTTCATGAATTGAGAGCACTAATTTACTTAAGTTTAATTAGGGCCATGTTTTGGACCATATTTAACACAAATTATTTTTTATCTCGAAAACCGATAGAGATAGGTATAGGGCAATAGTAACAAAAAAGTGTTATAATAAAAGGGCGAATATAAAAACTTGTTAATATAGGGGGTGTTCCATTTGAAAAAATAAAGTTTCTAGGACTTTTGATAGAAGCGGCAACGTCGCAATGCTGAAAATATTTTAGATCGATAGAACAGGAAAGAAAATGTAAGATGCCAAATTTTCCAGGAAAATTCTGCGTTCCGTTTTCCATAAACGTCTAACCTACCATCGACCGGAATCACCCTGTATATATATATATATATATATATATATATATATATATATAATATATATATATATATATATAGTTTATGTATATGTATATTTAGAGGATAACAGTCAAAATTGGTACCAAATTAAGTGTCATTGTACTCGGAATGATGTTTTTCTCTTTAAATAAATAAAAATATACCGGTTGTCCCATTAAAAATATTAATATTGCACTTCTTGGGTGATATACCTACTTACCAAATAACATTTTAACATTTAAAAAATAAAAAGTTACAGGGGCTAAAGACATCAAGTATTTGAGGTACGTTTTCTCGAAAACTACTGGAACTGATTTTAAAAACTAAAGTCTGTTGAAGAGAGAGTTTTAAACCCTTTAAGACAAGGTACATTACTTGACCCCCCTTCCTATTTAAACTTTTTGACCGTTGTGTTGGTGTGGGGAGGGGATAACCATGGACATGTAAGGTTTGACACAAAAATGTGTTTTTCCAAAAATAAAAATTGACGTGAATCAGGATTTTTATTAGTGTATATTTTTTCAAGGATTGTAAAAATAAAATTAAGCATTTTACCCTATTTATTATGTTAAAATTTAACTTTTAAGGTTTTTACTGGAAAAATACAATACTTTTACCCTACTTGGGAAAATTATATAAGAAAAGCTGCATTTATTTTAAATACAAAGTTTAAAGTTGCTTAATTTAACCGGGGTGTCAAGATATGCAAGGTGGCGAAGAAATTACTATTAAGCCTGTAATTTTCTTTAAAATATTTTATGATTTTAAAAAATTTTAGTGAAATTTATGGCTGGTTAGGATGCAGATTTCTGTCGTGTTTTAGTTTTTATGTGGTACTTTTGGCCTAAACAGAATATTGCTATTGAAAATAAAACACTTTTGTATATTTTTTAAGGATTGTAAAGAAAACTTTATGCAATACATGTGTCATAGGTTTTACCTATTTTTTTAAATCTTTGTGACAGCTTACGAAGGCTTTATGCCTAAATACCAGAGTACCGTAGGTGTCGGGTAATTAGATGTTTTACTCATCTTTCTCTCAGTTTCATTTACGTTGTTCAAGCACTGACACATGTTGTTTTTGCTTTTCACAGCACTTTTTAGACAACGCGGTAGTGCCTCTATAAAAGTTATTTTTAAATAGGTACTACCTAGGATTGGCAGAATACTACAAAATGGTTTTTCCATTTCTAACAGTAAGAATACGAGCGATTAAAAATGCCGATGCTGACATTCGAACCCGGGTCTCTGCAGTAAGAGGCTGGTATGTTAGCCACTACACCAAGCTTCCCACGAAATTAATTGGTTTTAGATAAAATAGCTTTTAAAGATATCTAGTCTTCCGGGTAGCGATGGCGCAGTGAACAGAGCTGAGATCTTCAAAGCCAGAAGTCGCCGGTTTAATTCCGACGGCGGAGACATATTTAGGTAGTAGTTATTTAAAATAACGTCCGTGCGGGTTGTCTAAAAGGTGCTGTAAAATGCAAAAATTGCATGTTTCAGTGCTGGGACAACGCTGACGGAACAGGAAAACGATGGGTTAAACATTTAATAACCCGACACCCACGGTACTCTGGTTTTTAGGGCTTAGGCCTTCGTAGGATGTCGAAAAGAGAAAAAAAGAGAAAATGGCTAATGTGTTTTTAAACCCATTTAGTAATTGCTATTTTATAAGCTGGAGTTTCATAGAAATTAACTTTGGAAATAAACAACTTTAATAATTTAAATGAAAAGCACAATATTAAGTCCTAAATTTAATATAATTCAGTAGTAATTTTTGCTATTCTTTTCTTAATCATCTCCTATTCTCTAAACCCAAGAGTTCCTAAAATATTAATCGTGAAACTCTAGGTAACTTTGAAAATGGTAAGGGAAATATTTTGATTTATTTAAAAAATTATTTTATCTCGTGAGTACCCAGTGTTATTAATATTCACTTAACTTTTTATATTATCCACCAAAGTTAAATAAAATATCAATTATTTTGGATTATTTATCTAGTTTTTAAATCAGTATAAAAATTTGTATATTCTCTAAGGAGTTTTATTTTTAATTCTTGTGACAGCCCACAAAGGATCATGCCAAAGTATCAGTGTACCGTGAGTCCCAAACATGCAGTTTCAAATATCACAGCACCTTTTAGATAATGAGTTATTTCTACTACAGCGAATATTGCACTATTGGTAACATTACTTTAATTCACTGATGGTGGATGGAGCAAAAATGATCATGGATTTGTACTTAAGCAGTAATATTGTAGTATAAACCATATACAGTGTGGGCCAAATTAAACTTGCACACTTTTTAACTATCTAACTTTTTATCAGTTGCGCCAATCTTTTTTATTTATACAGGGCTAATAGGTAAATATATTTTCTCTAGATTAGTTAATTTTGGTCAAAAAGATTTAATCAGAACCGGACTTACGGGACTTTTTAAAATAATGCATTTAACTTCGTTGCAAAAAAAATCGGATTTAGCTTCAATTGAGCGAATACGTTTTTCCTGTAGATAAACTATGGAGAATAATTTATTAAAAGCAAATCTGTCAATAATTTAGGAATTGTGATTATTTTTTATAAATGATGCGCCCCAAAAAGCATGCATTTCTCTCGATTTTAACTGAGAACCTTTTAGTGTGCTTTAAAATCAAAATGTGAGGTTATTATGGTTCCCAAGTTGGAAGCCAACACAACTAAATGATAAAGTAATTAAAATTTAACGTATTAGCCTAATTGTAGATAAATTTGATTTCTTTTGCCACGAATTCCGTAAGTCCGGTTCTGACTTAATCTATTCGATCAAAATTGAGAAACCTAAGGAAAACATATCTACCTATTACCCCTGTAAAAATAAAAAGATAGGCGCAATAAACAAAAAGTAATCATTAGCTAAAAAGTTTGCAAGTTTAAAGATACTTTTACGGCTTCTGCTCCGACTAATTATCCAGCATAGTCCCTCCTCTTGCAGCTCCCAACAGAGAAACTAGTGGTGCTGCGCGTATGCATCCCTATACGGTTCAATTGGACAGGCCCCGAACTTCCCATTTCGTTCGTTCTTTTATCCCTAGAGTTTCTAGACTGTGGAACCTACTGCCAGCGGAGGTCTTTCCTTTCCCCCCAAATCTTCAAGTATTTAAGTCCCGTGTCAACAAACTACCTCTTATCTCGCTTAAGACACCCACGGCATACGTTAGTATTTAGGCTTTTAGCCTGGTGATTGTCCAAAGATAAAAAAAAAAATGTCGCACGTACAATAGTATCGATTACGAAATCTTAAGTTTAAAATTATGTTTTACCGTAGCTGTACGCTTATACAGTGTGTCTGCGTAAGTGTGCCTTAAACGGGAAATTTTTTATTATTAAGTTTACAAAAAAAAATATTTTTAATGACAATTTTTAATTAACGCTTAAAACAAAAATTAAATTTCTGGGCAATATTTACCTCATTGATGACTGATGCATTTTGATATCTGATGGTTGCCTTTGAGGTTTTGTACCATGCAAAACTTTTATAAGAAATAACTTTTGTAAAATTAATAATTAAAACGTATCCGGTATAACGCCAACTTACGTAGACACACTTTATAATTTACGTTTTAGGAAATTAAACTTTATACCACAGAAATGACGACAATCCGAGATTTTAATAACTGGCCCTAAAAGAACAATGTTTTTTCTAGAATTAAGATTGTATGTAGCGATAATTTTACGGTTCTTTTCTTGTACATTTCAACGTTTTAAAAAGCTTTTTAAAACCAAAGATAACGTAAGCCTAGATTAACTCTTTATAAATCTCCATGCAATCTTGGCTTGATTCCATCTTAACAATCTATTCCTACGATCTTCATCAAATTGGAATCAACGATAATTGCCCAGATTACCTCTTAACCTGACCGGGCCCAGAAATGGGATTAAAACCTGATGTCCTTACGTCCAGAAAGGATTTTCGAACCATTAACCAAGAATGTTTGCTTGGTCACGTTATCCTTATCCTGAAAATCGTCATTCAATTTTAGAGAAAATCATGAAATTTTTATGTTTTGACGAATAAGAAGAGGTGTCCCGAAAGGTGAGGTCAATAATGTTTGTACTTTTATATTAACTAAAAGGTTTATCGCGCTTTGTTATGGAGATATTAGAGAATTATTGCAAGTTGCCTTATTAAGCTCGGGTATTATTAATACCGGCCTTATTTAAATAGTGCTTGTACCCAATATTTAGAGTTATTGCAAATCATGTTGACAGTACAATTAACCTAAAAATATTGGAAAAAAAAAAATTAGTAGTTTTTCTTTATTGTTTTGTGTTGTGGGGTTTTGTTTTACACAATTACAGAAATACATTTAAAAAGCAAGCATCAATTTTAGGCGTTCAACCAATTATGAGTGGTGACAACTTTGACGTATAATACATTTTTTAAACGTCAACATAACCGATTTTTAAATACCGTTTTAGAATTGGTTTTTCGCCTAAAATTAATGAAGGTTTTGAGTATTTTTACTTCTAAAAACTTTCTAGATTTTGTGGTCGGCAATCGTTTGGTTAGACGAACAGTTTTGAAGTAAAATAAGGCCAAAAATAAGGAACGACCTAAAACTGACATAAATAAAGCTCAGGTACTATCCTTATTAAGGGAGTCCTTATCTCTACCATGCATCTGCGCAAGCTCAGATGTCAAAAAAGGCCGGTATTATTAGTGCCTGGCCTTATTTCACTGTGAAATAATTCTCTATCGACTTTTAAGTTGTACTTAAAAAAACTTATTTTAATTATAACTTTGGAACTGTTGCTACAGTAGCAATGATATTTGGGCGAAGTAAATTATTAATAAAAACTAACGTTTATTTTTTCTATGGATAAATGGCGGTTCAGTACGTCAGGGTTGTACAGGGGTGACACAATTCTTTTTTATCTTATGTATGCATTTTTGACACAGGTCTGGACTTTTAATGTGATTTAATTAAAAACGGTCCAAGATATCGATTTAAATAAAGTATACTTTTTGTACATAAATGATAAAGAAATTAGGCAATAAAAGCTAAATAATAAATTTGTCCACCTGCCTTAAAAATGAATACATTAAATGAAAAAAAAATCATTTTCACCCTGTATAATTTCCTGACTTACAGAACAGCCGTTTACCCATGTAAAGAAGCAGTAGTATGAGGATATATATTTAATATGCTTAAATATTATTGGTACTGTGGCAACAGTTCAAAAATTATAATTAAAATAGGATGTTTTTATACCAACTTAAAGTTGCTCCTCTCTCTCTCTCTCTCCCTAACGAAGGCGTCAGAGCTATTTTTTTATATGAAGTACCTACCAACATTATTTTGGTTCCCTCTATCACCTCTAACATTTTTTACCTCACCTTTACGGACTTCCTGTATAAAATATTTTTACAATATTTATTTTTAAAAATACAGTAGTCATAGACCATATAGAGTGGGTCTGAATTTTCATAAAGAAACTTTAATATCTTCTTTCTTTTCTCCAAATTTTGGTGGTAATTCTTTGTTTAAAAATAAAGTATTTGCTACAACATTTTTTTTATTTACCATTTGCTTCTGATGTTTTAAAGTTTTTTTAGATATTATGGCTTATTGCACCGTAGGTACGCCAATTGTAAATAAAAATTTTGACTAATTGTAATATACTTTATTTTTCTAACATTAAAAATCATCACCAAAATTTTATAATAATGTCATTATAACTAACTGAAATATTCTGATGAATTTATAAAAGGAATAGCAGTCAAGTCAATGAAGCTGTAAAATAGGCAATCGTTAAAAGTCCTCAAAAAAACTCCGATTTTGATTTATTTTTAATTTTTTTTTTATGCCTAATCCTTAAGAAAGTGTCTTTCAGCTTATTTTTGACTCACTAATTAAATGTTTTCATGGAAACGATGCGCGGTCACCTCTAGGTTTAGAGGTATAGAGTCTGAATTTGCTAAGTTAAAAGTTCGAGTACCTTCTATGATTTTAACTTTCTATCTTACTAAAGCTTTTTCAAAATAATTTTTAATGCATATAATATAATATAAAATAGTAAAATATATAAAATGTTTTTATATAGAATATCTCTAATGGCATTGGCGTCACAACATATAAAATTAATTATTTAGTTGCCAAATATACACCTAAAAATGGCATTTTTCATTTAAAAAAAGGTTAAACGATTTTATGCATTAATTCTTTACAATAAAAGTGTGTTGACGTAGACAAAAGATATAAAACACGTTTATGTACAGTCAAAATTTACAGAGTAAAAAGCAAGCCAATATTGGATTATACTTTCACTATGCTATCTAAGTTTATATTATCTACATCAACGGATAAAAAATAACTCTTTATACCTTGTTAAAACCCTATACAGCTTACAACCAGAAAAACTAATACATAGTCACAAATCATAAAACTGTAGGTATTAAGGATCTACTTATACAGGGTGGCGCAAAACAAACGAGCAGCTTTCTAGTATAAAAACTGTATATTTTTAAAAATACTTTAAACAAAAGTCTGCGGGTACTTTGAGAAAAATTTAAAGTAAAAAATATTATACATAAGGTTGATAAAAAAAGATTTACATCAAACCTATAGTTTTTTAATGAAGCCATTTTTAAACTAAATAAAATTTAAGTAACCTAGGATTTACCACAAATTTTTATACCAAATATGTAAGTTTTCTAAGATGTTTGTAAAATTCTTTACGTTTATAAAAAACTCTAATTTTTTAAATAAAACTATTGTGTAAATTTTAATGAAAATAATTACCATTATTTATTATATACAGTGACCGCCAAAAATGTTAAACCATATGGAAAACTATTTTATTTTTGATTTCCAAAAAAAAAAAGTTTTGACCTTATTGAACCACCAAAAGAAAAACATTACGTTTATTTTGATCCAAATGTACTTTGAAATGCTTTAGGAATAACAAAGCTTTGACATTTTTTAAAATTTAAAGGCCATAAGATTTATTTACGACAGTTAATTCAGTTTGATCTAATCTCTATACGGGTAAGTTGAAAAGTAAGTTTTTCTTCCAACTTTTAATAGAGGCCATGCTTTTAAAACATATAATAACTTTTAATTCTCAAACAAGTTTTTGTATTAATAATTTTCAGTTAAGTTCAAAAACAAAGGTAGTTTTCTCTTGTGTAATATTCATTTGTTAATTTGCACCTACCTGCATACGCTATGGTTTAGTTAAATTTGATCAGTGTTTTGTGTGTTTAGCTGTATGTGGAGATTTTTATCAGGAATAAACTTTTTTGAGAAATCAAAAATAAAAAAGTTTTTATATAGTTTAACATTTCTGGCTGTCACTGTATAAATAAATAAACTATTAATAAAAAAATATATAATTGCAACATCTTATATTTTTCAAATTTTTATTATCGGCCATAACAGCACTTTAGAATAATAAAGGTATGAACATAAATAAATATCGTTATATCTTTTATTGTGTATTTTATGGCCTTTTTCTTAAAAGATGACAATAAAAGTGCTGTAACATTAAAGAGTTACAATTTTACAATTTTATATTTTTATTTTAATTTCCGTTTCCTTAGTTAAAAAGAAAGCAAAATAAAACCTCTTATCCAACCACTTAGTTAATTTGAAAAAAAAAACTTTTTTATTTAACAACTAAAGTGGTAAAACAACATTTTTTAATATTATTATTTTTTACTGTAACTAGACATTAATATGAGCAGATATTTTTAACAGGTCCAGTTACCTTTTATAGAGGGTGTTTCCTATCTGCGAGAAGAAAATTTAAGGGCATATTCCTGAGCCAATTTAAAAAAAAAAAGTTCATATTAACAGGGGTTCTCAAATTCCTCGTTCTTAAGATTAAAAATATATAAAATTTATATTATATAAACTTTCAAAACACTTATAACTCTCTAAAATACTTTATTTTAGTAAATTTTGTTTGACTAGATATAAACATTATTTAATCAGGTATTTCTTGTTGTAACATAATTGCTTATTAAAAGAAGCAACACTAAATACCAAAAAAAACATTGCCTCCAATATTTCTTGTGTGGTTAAAAACCAAGCAAGCTACGTAAAAATAAAGAGACAAAAAAGTTGTTTTATAGGTGCTCCAACCAGAAAAATTATAAAAATTGGCGAAATGTCAGTTTGGCATACATTTTTTGGTCAATACGATTAGCCAAGATGCTTCCACGCCGCCATTGGTCCCACTAATTAAAATTAGTTTAGGTCTTAAAATAACTTTCTATCTTATTTAAAATCGGATGGGCAAGGATATTTAAGATATTATGAGAAAATCCCCATTTTCTTTTAAAAGTTTAAACCCTTTGCATCTTAGAAACAAAGCATTTCCGGACCTTTATACCTTTATACAAACTTTTTCGTAAAATTGGCTTAAATACACTTAATTTTTTACTGCAATCAGGGAAATACTCTTGTTTGTATATTTTTATAAAAAAATATGATAATAAACACCCTTTGGTATTTTTTCAAAAACATTACTGGGTATCTCTAACAGGTGCGAAAAAATATGCTAACCTCAACTTACCTAACTCACTCTTCAAAAGTGAATTAGTTTGGAAATACAGGGTGATAAAAATTATTTCAGTTTTGGTTTTTATTAAATACCAGTGTTAATAACAGGACTTGTCACAATATTTGGACTAGGAAATGGTTACTGGGAGTGTAAAAAATAGGGAATGTCCTAACCAAGATTTTATTGTAAACTTTAATGGGCGCTACCTGCAGTATTTTGCGCAAATTAAAAACAAAATTACCTTTTCAGGCCACTTTGTATGTAACTTGTGGTTTAAACTTTTTATTTCTTAAGATACAGTAACACCCTGGACTTACGCGCTAGGTGGGACCGAGCGTTATCAGCGTAAGTCGAATTAGCGTAAGTAGGGGTACAATTTTGCATATAAAGACATACAAAGGATGTTTAATTGGGACAGGAGACTAAATAAAAACAATAATTTAGGAAATAAATTTGTATCTAGTTCTAGATAATATGACAAAATTCCGGTAGATCAAACTTTATCGCTAATTTAAATTACAAATTTTAACTTTTGCATTGTAGTCTTTAATTATGTTAAGTTTGCCCTACAAACATAATTATTTTCTTTTCTTGTTTAAAGCAAAAGAGTCGGTTCGACTTCGTTTGGGTGCCATAGTACTTAGTAAATCTTAGGTCATTGCACAACGCACAAAAACACAAAATCGTAACTTGTACTTAGGCAACCTACGCGCCGATTCCGCACTACAGGTCTGTGCCTGTTGTAAGCCAAACGAATAATAATGCAGGCGCCGCACAGTGCGTCGATATGTGGACAAAAATGCCAAAAATCAATATTTTTATAATATCTTAAAATATCTGAATTTTTACTTATAGATAATCAGATAATAACAAAACAACTCATTTTCTTTTTTTTGTCTTTGCCAATATAGAAATATGCAGCTTTATATGTGGTCGTTTTTATAATACTGAAAAGTGCCTTGCCATTTGATTTTTTCCTCTCAAATTCAAAGGTTAACTACAATTAGTACAAAAAAAGTGTCTTTTGTATGGCTGATAATCTAGATGGTTTGTATTTATTAAAAAAATTATATTTTTAGATGTACGATTTTATTTACAAAATTATATCTTTTTAAAATCTGTATTGCAATAAGCCTAAAAGCAAACAAAGATTAAGATTTGGTGTAGAATTTCAAAAATACATCAAAACCATATTTCTATTTTTGGGCTCATTTTACTTCTTAGCCTACTTTAAAGAAAATACAGGAATTATATTTAAATCAGTGGTGTACGTTTTTTTTCAGAAATATTCGTTTAAGTGCCGCTCGAGACGCCACTGGACCTAGGAAATTTAATAAAGTCATAGCTAAATTAGCCCTAAATTAACCCCTTAGTGCTACAAATTATATTACTAAATTTCAATAAAATTAGACAAGGGTTGTTTACGATATTTATAAAAACCAATTTTAAAATTAAAAGTTTAACACACTGTATCTTAAAAACTATGCAATTTCACGCCTATGTTTATATATATATTTTGTTCATGAAATAAGCTTATTAATAAGCTCATAAAGTTACAGCAACCCTGTATATTTTTGTAAATTGACTCTCATTTTTTAATTACCCTGTACACAAAATATTACCGTATTGCCGTATTACTGTGTTTCGGCATATGCAGAGCATGATACCCTACTAAGCTTGACCTTGACTGCGCGGCCTTAAAAAACGAATAGGCGAGAAAATTAAATCGCGTAAATCCGAATTCGCGTAAGTCGGGGTAGCGTAAATCAAGGTATTACTGTATTTTACATAAAAAAGGTACGTGGTAAAAGTTTTAAGCAACCGTTTTTAAGATATCTGGTTAGTCAAACAGGGTGGTAAAGTTAAAAAAAGGCTTTTTTAATCTTCTGTATCTTACAAGTTAAGTCATTTACGACATAGGTTTATTTAAACTTTTCTTTCTAAAATTCTTTAAGGATTTACCCTCAAAAAGGTTAGCATTTAATTCTAAAACACCTTTTTTAGCTTAGACCTGGCCATACATAAAGTGTTTTTTTTTAATCTGGGTATCTTAGAAACGGATGCTTAAATTAACTTTTAACAAGTATACCTTTTTATGTAAAATATGTTTAAAAAAAATATTTTTATTCATAGTAACATAGAAAGTTTAAAAAAGTTGTTTCTGTTTTTTATTTGTGCAAGATACCTTTACAGTTTATAACAAAATTTTTAGCAGATATTTTTCATATTTCAAAACAAAATAACTTATAAGAAACTACACCTTAAATTAATTTTTACTGTATCTCCGAAATTATTTACTTTTGGACTAAGGTAAGTTTTTTATATCGTCATATTTTAGCTTTAGAAATTCGCACCTTTAAGAGACACTCTGTGTATAAATATCTGGTATCTATAGCAATTTAGGGTTTACCGCTTTAAAAATTAAGAGCTATTTTAATTTTAACATTATTTTTCCATTTTTAAAAACAAATAAGCAAAAATTATATACACATGTGCACTTGACGCGGCCGGCAGTAACTTTATATAAAAATAAACTATTTTACTAACAACAGCAACATGTTCGCAAACTTTTTCTAACTTTTTAATACACCAACTTTATTATATTCAACACTGTTACCCGGCATCCTGTTTTTATGTTTCGTAATTAAAAAGTTTTCTAATTAAGTATTTTCTGGACTTATTTTTCATTTAACGCTTTAAAATTAAATTGGTGTCAATTTTAAGTATATTACGTATAATGTTTGTGTTGTTTAACTTATTATTATTGTCCGGTGGTGGCCTGGTGTTTTTAGCGCTGGGTCGTTGAGCGCAGAACGGACGTAAGGTGGTTTTGAATCCTGCTGAGGCCAAATACTTATTTATAAGTTGGTCGGAAATTTAGTGGTTAGCTCAACAACAGATGGACAAAGTGCAAAATATATTGACGCTAATAGGCAGAGCTAAAGCGCCGGAACACACTTTGCCGTGTTCTGCACAACCGTAGGCATGCCGATCCTATCCAGTTGGAAGGGTCGGATATCCCCTAGGTGGGGACGTGGTCTTAAGTTGTCGCGAATCGGACCGTGGTTTGAAACCCACGTTAAACTGTGGGTTCCGTCTGGCTGACATCACCCAGACGTAAAAAGACAGGCACAACAGGCCGTGCGGCTTCAGTGCATAGGTTATCCTGGCTTTATTCTAAGGTCTAAAAGGTTAAAAATATTTAACTTATTACTAGTAAAAGACTGTCCTTACCTTTTTTATAATCTCCGTGAATAGTAAAATGAGGGTCATAATGCATGTCAGTTATTTGCCAGAAGTAACCTGCAAAAATACAGAAATATTAAGGCTATATCGAAATAGATCAGAATAAATAATTTTTAAAACCAAAAAAATTATAGAATAATAACACCCATTGTAAAAAAATAGAGGATAACAAAAAAATATAAAAGTTTTTGTCAATATAATGTTTAACGATTATTTTTAAGCACCATGTATTTATTTATGTCAAGATATTAATACAGCCGACTAAAGAAAATATTTTTCTACAAAACACATAACCCACGTTTTTAATAAAGGCTTTAGTTTAAAAAAAATGATGGGTATGTTATGGCTTGCAAACGTCCATTTTAACAAATTTAATTAAGTCAAAATCAATTAAATATTATACATAAAATATGTTATAAATTTTACGCATAACCAAAAATTTAAATAATATACAGGGTGTTCCACAACTTATCCGACAAACTTTAAGGGCTAATTCTACACTTAAAAATATAAAAAATGTATATAAAAATTTGTCCCAAACGTCTTAGTTTTTGAACTACAGGGTGTTAAATTTTTTAAAAATAATTTACTTTTTACCAATCGAGATATTATTAAAAATTGGGGGACACAAAAACACTGTGTCATTATCGTCCATGAGGGGTTGAGGATAAAATAATTTCAATAAATAAATGGTGCGCCACTGCATTTTTCTAAAATAAACATATTTTTTAAAATTCTTAATAATTTTGAAACAAATTTAATTTTGTGACTTGTTTTTTAATTGATGCACGATTTTTGTGTAAATAAATAAAAACCATTTCTCCAGCATGGTCAAATCCTATTTAATTAAAGAATAAAATATCGAAGGTAATTTTTCACTGTAGAATTTGAGATGATCCATACAAAATGACTGTGCCGAGTAATGGTTTTTATTTATTTACGCAAAAACCGTGCATCAAATAAAAAAAGTAAAAAGGTCAAATGTATATCAAACCTAATGTAAAGTTTAAAAATTATTTTTATTTTAAAAAAATGAAGTGGCGTACTATTTTTTAAATAAACAATATATACCACACTGGTAATAATAATTTTTTTCTTGTAAGCCAAAAAATGTGTTTGGTGCATAAAAGGCGTTCACCAAATTTTTTAAAAATATCTCAATTGGTATAAAAGTTATTATAAAAAAACATATTTTTTTAAATTTTTACACCCTTTAGTGAGAAAACTAAGAAGTTTAGGATAAGTTTTTATATGAAGTTTCTTCATATTTTTAAGTGTAAAATTAGCCCCTAAAGTTTGTCGGATAAGTTGTGAAACACCCTGTATAGGGTACTCAATTAAAAAAATAGAGTTGACATTAACTCTGGTGTAACCGAAAGTTAAAATATTTTAGTCGTGTATGTCACCTACTAACTTTATAATGCAACCAAATATTCAAAATTTTTAAAACCTACTTTTAGAGAAATCGATCGCAGACGTTCTTCTTGGGCGCACGGAATAAAAAAAAATATAATAAATAACGCAACTTTTCTTTTGTCCTAAGGTCTAACCATATATAACCGCAACGGGCCCGCAGCCGTGCGTCATTCCGGTAAAATTTAGGAGAATGCGGTGAAAAAAGTAGTAGTAAAATTGCAGTAATATGAGTCTCTTATACTACTCTTTACATTATACCTGATCGTAAAATAAACCTTTGCAAATAAGATAAAGTTTTACCTATACAACACGCAAAGTGTCGATAAAAAGGAACAGAGATAAGTAGGAAAATATGTTTTATTTAAATAGGGTGACTCTTAACCTATAAGCATATACTTGAGAAATTATTGCTTAAGACAAGATATGACTAATGGTGAAAAAAAAAAGTTTATTAAAATTTTATTACTTAGGGAGATAATCGATTAATTTAAATAACACAAAAACGTCAATTATGTAAGCGTAAATAATCCCAAATAATAAAAACGTATTTTTTTGTTAGGGAATAATCACTTGTAATACCATTAGTGCTAAAAAAATCCCGGAATAATTTAAGCACGTGTGGTATTCGGTAAGAAAATTTAACACTAAGTTTGTGTTAAATAAAATTCTTTAAATTTATATTTGTAACTTTGACACGAGCTTTAAAATTTTACTACAAAATAAATATTTTCCATTTTACCAATTGTAGTTGCAAATATATGTAATTTTAGAGCTTATCATTTTATTCTTTTATATTATATACCCTATATTACTACAATTGGTAAAAATAGTTTATTTAATTTTTTTAAACCTATACCTTGCTTTCGTTTGCTTTTCACCTATGTCTAGTACTTCAGTCTTATCATATTATTTTACTAACTGTAGTTGTACAAAATTGTCATTATGGGCCTTAAAACCTAACATTATTTTTATATTATGTTATGTCTGAAATACTACAACAGGTACAAAAAAAAATACACATTTGAATGGTCAAAAACAGTGTGTGGAATTTTCAGTTAAATTTTTGTTTTTTAAAAAACTAGACCAATAAACAAGTTATGATAATGTTTTGTATGCCAGCTAGTACTTTCTTTTAGTCGTGGTTGTTGTAAGTGTATTTTTACCTGATTGGAGTTAAAATTATGACCTAAATTTATTATACCTACCAAATTATTTCTAACACAAAATATAGGTAATTATCCTTTTATTTAAAATAATAATTTATTTATATACCTGGCTAAAAATATTTTACAATTTTTTTTTGTTATTAGTCAAGTTTGCCCCTTAGCAATAATTTTTCAAGTTTATACGTATGTATTAACCCTGTACATACACAAAACAATAGACTCAGCTTGACAAAAATGCTTTATATATTTTTTCGAACTAATCTGCCCCACTTTTCTCTAACATTGCGAATCCGGGCCTTGGTGCGGTTATGTGTGGCCAGATCTTTACAGGAACTTATCAAAGGGGCTATACCGGGTTTATGGTAAATAATACAGAACTTCAAAGTGTTCTTATGGAACAAATCCTATAGTTGATGATGATACTAAAAACCGTCATTCAGTGAATGCGACATCGAGTTGTACCAGAGTCGACAAGTAAAATGTAAGACAAATGGAAATAATTCACTATTGTGGCAATAATATACGAAAAATGATCTTCATTTTTTAACAACAAAGAGAAAATGTTCTGATTTTTATGTAATACAGTCTGTCTCATTTTTAGTAAACCGTATTGATATTTTAATAATTAATAAATGTAGGTTGCCCTAAAATAATCGTTAAAACTTATAACCACAAAAACCTGTACGGCGAGATGCGGCGTCATGACCAACTACACCATACCTGCCCGTACTTAACAGTATTGATGGAATAAATATATAATAAATTGGCAATACATCAAAACTTACCCTAATTCGCAGGGCTTAATAGGATAAGGTAATAAAATATAGAGATTTCCATTTGAAAAAATGACTCTTAAGATTTTTGTTGATATAATGTTTAACGATTATTTTTAACCACCCTTTAATTAATAATTATAAAAATAATAATACAGTTTACTAAAGACGATCTTTCCAAACCCGATTTCTTTTAAAGGTTTTCTTATACAAAAAATTTGTGATTATTAAATAGCTTGCAAACGTCATTTTTGACATAAAATTTAAAATAGCATTTGGTTTTAGGTATATAACTTTCTACATAAAATATGTTAAGAATTTAAGACAAAATCTTAAAAATGAACAATATTTCTTCAATGTCCTCCCCTTTTAATTTTTTGAACGGATCAATTTAAAAAAGTAAAACTTTGGGATATGCAATAGATGCATAAATACTATAACCATATTTTCACCGTAAAAATTTCAAAATAATTTTATATCACGATTTTGTCATTTACGTCACTGTTTATAAAGAGGCAAAAATAAATGATTTTAAAACTATTTCATTTTACGACTTTACTTACAATTTAAAGTCGTTTACAACGGAAGCTATCTATTTAATTTTACAAATTTAGTAATTTTGTTCTGGATACTATGCTGTTACATCAACTTCATAATTTCATTTTATTGTAATAATAAAAATCACCGAAATAACACATTTTACACATGATCTGTCATCTAATTCTACACATCCCCCAGCGAAGGTTTTGAAATGCTTTCAATAACTGACATTTGCGACGTCATTACACAAAATAATTTCGACACAAAAAGAATGAATTGAAATTATTTCAAATAATTTGACGAGAAAGTATGGTTTTTATCTTGGAGGAAAATTAAGAGATGAAAATGGCAAGATGGCGGCTGGGCGTCATCTTGGGAAAAAAATTAAATGGGAAAGGGGATCTTGTAACACATCATCATTTGAAGCTCCTGAGAAGTACTTTATAACCCTCAAATATAAAGTCAAAAACCTTACCTAATAAAAAATATGTTATTAAAATTATATTAAAAATGATCTAAATACATAATTTACGTATATGGCCATGTTTCCAAAACTAATAAGGTAATATATACTTAATGTGATATTTTCTTAAAGCTTTTTAAAAATATATTTTTAATGGTAATATATTGTACGGTGTGCTTCATTAAACAAATAAATACTTTTTTTGCTACCCTTTATAATATCACCAGTATCATCGTTAAAAAAATATTTTAAAGAGCTTTAAGAAAACACCAGACTAAACTTCCCTCCTATGGTCTTTCAACTAAACTCTGTACTTGGCTCTCTAGTTATCTATCTGATCGATGTATATCAGTAATTGTGGACGGCCATTCTTCAAGCTTTCACCAAGTAAATGCTGGAGTCCCTCAGGGCTCAGTTGTGGCACCAACATTGTTTCTTCTTCACATTAACGACCTTCTCTCATCCACAACTAATTCCATTCATAGTTTCGCCGACGACAGTACCCTACACTCCAGTTTTCAGGTTCCTAAACCCATCACTAAACCTGACTTGGAAAACAAACACAGAGCGATGCAGATATCTCTTTCGCAGGATATTAATTTAATATTGGATTGGGGCGCCAAAAATCTCGTCCATTTTAATGCATCCAAAACACAATCATGTTCCTTGTCGCGAAAAGAGTCGTCAAATACTCATCTTCTACTTATGAGCGGCCGAGTTTTACAGAGTATATACACCTTCAATCTTGTGAGAGTCACATTTGAAAGTAACCTTAACTGGCATAAACACATTGTATCTATAGCCACGGCAGCTTCAAAAAAGCTTGGATTTCTCTTTCGAGCCAAAAAGTATTTTTCCGCTTCTAATTTATACACTTTATATTATGTGTCCCAAATCCGACCTCCCTTAAAATATTGTTCTCATATCTGGGGCATGGCGTCCCCCACAACCCTAAGCATTCTTGATTCTATTCAAAGAAGGGCCATTCGTCTCATTAATGATCCTTCACTTACAGAAAGGCTTCTCTCTCTTGCCCGTCGTCGGGCTGTGGGGGATTTATCTTTTTATAGGTACTTCATGGCTTTTGCTCTGAAGAATTGTCCAGTATAGTTCCTCCACTCACGGTTTTCAACAGAGAAACTCGTGGTTCCGCCCGTATGCATCCCTATACGGTCCAACTGGACAGGCTCCCAAACTTCTCACTTTGTTCGTTCTTTTATCCCTAGAGTTTCTAGATTGTGGAACTTGCTGCCCGCGGAAGTCTTTCTTTCCCCAAATCTTCAAGTATTTAAGTCCCGTGTCAGCAAACTCCCTCTTACCTCGCTTAAACATCCACGGTACGTTAGTATTTAGGCTTCTAGCCTTCGTGGTTTGTCCAAAGATAAAAAAGCCACAGTGGATACATTTAACTTTATTGGTTTTGGAAATATGGTCATCTGAATCAGGTATTTGGGCAATTTTTAAGTGAAGGTCTTGACTTTATATTCTAGGGTTATAAAGTAGTCGTCAGAAGCTTCAAAATGATGTGCCTTAAGATCTTTCTTTCCATTTAACTTTCTTTTTCCAAAATAGCGCCCAGCCGCCATCTTGAAATTTTCATCTGTCAATTTCACTCTAAAATATAGTATTTATTGCATATCCTTAGGTTTCACTTTTTAAATTGATTAATTCAAAAAATTAAAGAAAAAGGGACATTAAAGAAAATGCACCGTATAGTTTATTCGATTTAAGAAAGGAGGTTGACAATTCTAGTATAACCAGAAATGATAGAACTGTAAAAATATTTTAGTCGTATGTCCTTATTGGTCTTGTCTTGTGTAATTTTCAAAATTTTTAATGTCACATTTTCGAGAAATCGATTTCAGCAGTTCCTCGTGGAACGCGCTGTATTATTAAAAACAAAAAAACATAATTAAAAAATGTTTAGGTATTCTCAAATTAAAAATAGCCTGCAGTAAAAAAATTCTGCCTAAAATAAACCATTTTTTAATATATTAGCAAAAATTAAAATAAAGTTTTCGTAACAAATATTTTTTGTACTGTAATAACCAAATTTTTCCAATGTAAATTCAAACAAAACAAAATTAAATTTTGCCGTCAGGAAATTAAAAATTAATAAAGGTCGCAAACTTTTAAAAAGTTAAAACTTCGGTATTATTAAAAGAAAACGTGGTAAGTGCTAAAGTTTGATAATATACGAATTTATAGATAAAGTTTGAAGATACGAGAATAACAGCTTTGTAGGTCGTATGACTACAGATGGTGCAAAATAAAAAGATAGAAAATGACGTAATAATTAAAATTAGTTTGGTATTAATTAGCATGCAGTATAAAAAATATACCGTTTATTAAAAAAGAAAAAATAGTATCTAAACTTGGAGATAAAAAATTATAAAAAGATGTAAAATTTTTTAACTTATATTTTTTATAGAGAGTATATGCAAGAAATATGGACTTAATTCCACATATTGTGAACACCTAGTATAAAAAGTATACATTTTGGGAATTTTAAAAATATACATTTTTGGGAAATTTAAACTTTTAATTGGGTTACTTTACATTGGGAAATTTGGTACATAAAAATAGACGTGAGGTGTCAAGGTTTAAAAAGTATAAATCAAACAATTTTCTAGGTTACTCTTATAATAATAAAATAAAAACATTAAACAAGCTGAGTCGCCTAGAAATGCAAAACAAACACTGGAAAATTTGATATTTAAAGAAGAGAGAAAGAAATTAAAAGGGGATTGTTTATCAGAGAAGAAGTAGTTAGTAAAGTCAAGCATAAAGTTAAAGTTTTAGTTAAGCCCTGTACGGGCTATCCCTAGGGATATGCCCGTACTAAATTTAGTTAAGTCAAATAAGTTAAGTTGGGTTTTAAAAAAATGCAAAGTTAGTTTTGATGGTCCACCGGTCTCATGGTCCCAAGAAGATAGTTCCATATGGTACATTTGCTCAGTGACGTAAAGTAGGCCCCATATGTAATTCCAAAATTTTATACGTCACAGCTAAAGGTAAAATACAGGATGTCCAGTAACTCTACCGACAAACTTTAAAGAGTAATTCTACAATATAAAATAAGAAAAAAAAATATACAAGGTGTTTCAGAACAATGGGATCGAACTTCAAGGAGTCTAATAAAAAAAAACAATGTTAAAAAATTAATAACCTTTATGTTAAAAACAATTCATTTTTTAACCTATGTTTATTAAAACTGTTTTTTATAAAATTGACTAATTTTTTGTTTTGCAATTAGGAGACACCCTGTATAATGTAAATTTATAGAGGTTGTTTTCTACCAACGGTATAAAGCTTCAAGGTGTGATTCCTTATGTTATATGATGAAAAAAAAACAAAAACCTATAAACATATGTCCGGAGTTTCTTTCTGAGATACAAGGCGTTAAAATTAAAAAAAAAAAATAGTTTTTTTTAAATATTTTTAATATGCTTAGGCCAATTTGGATAAAATTTGGCACATTTATTTAAAGTAATAAGGCGCTTATTAAGCCCTAAACAGATTGTCTCTATTGGGTCCAGTGGCGTCTCAGTGGGTACCGAACCTTATATTATTGAAACAAAAAGTACGCCACTTACTTTTTTAACGTTTTTATATTTTTTTATAATTAAGCAATTAATAATACAACTTTTTAATTTCCTGTGTTTTTTTTGTATCTACCTTCGTCTTTAAGGAAAAATATTAAAGATACTTTAATTTATTTAAAAAAGTACCCATAAACAACATAATATAAATATCAAAAATTAAAATAAAACAATTATTTGCCCTAAAATAAATTAGCAGTCGTATATTATATTAAAGATTGTCATTATTCCTATTTACTAAGATTAAAATTCTTTATTTGTTAATTTTAGATTTTATTTTATTCTTTTTAGGGCTACTTTTTAGAATGACTTAAAGTGGCTTTATTTTTTTTTCTCGTAAACTAAGCTAGATACAAAAAAATGCAAGCGATTAAGAAGCTGTAATATTAATTGCTTAATTATACAAAAATATGAAAACGTCAAAAAAGTCAGTGGCGTACTTTTTTCTTATTAACATAAGTTGCGGTGCACACTTAGACGCCACTGGACCCAATAATAACAATCTGGTTAGGGCTTAATAAGCGCCTCATTACATTAATTAAATGTATCAAATTTAAATCGGCACAAGCATATAAAAAGTATATAGAAATAAAACTAATTTTTTTATTAAATTTTGACGCCCTGTATCTCAGTAAGGACGCAACTCGGACATATGTTTATGGGAAACTTTTTTCATAAAATAATATAAGGAATCATACCTTAAAGTTTGATCTCATAGTTCTGAAACACCCTGTTTAAACATAATGTTCTTAACGTCTTTGTTTTTGAAATACAGGGTTTAAAAAAATAATATTATTGTTATTTACAATATCTTTTATACCAATTCAAATATGAAAAAAACTTTGGAGTTGTCTCTAATGCAACAAAATACATTTTTTAGCATACAAGAAATAGCATTTTTAGCGTTGGCCAGAAGAAGTTTGGGTTTTTTTTTAAATATTTTTAAAATTCTTGCTTAACACAAATTTAATGTTTTGACTGGCGCGGATAAACGAGTTCCGACCGCTGTGACGTTAGGTCTTCGACCACGAGGTGTCGGCTGCTGCCAGTGTTGCGCTTCTGGATATACAGAAGCTAGAATCCAAGTCACTCAACTGGAACAGACCATCCAACGTTTACTCATAGAACTCGGCATTTGCCACCCAATCCCTGGCTTATTGTTTGGGCACCGGACAGCGTTGGCGTAAACGCATGTTCCAAGGACTAAGTTTTCGGGTCAGGGCAACGGACGGAAAGTCGTTTAGCTAGTGTGGTAAAGGAAGCTCGCAAGAGGGACCTCGGCCTGTTTGGCCACAGGAGAGGCATGTTCCTATGAACATGTCGGCCTAGGCAGACTCTGGTCAGGCGTTTAAAGTATCGATAGTTTTAGGGATAAGCTTCCTAAGCGTAGAAAGCTGCTAGTATCTCAGCCTAGCCCTTGCAGACCACACGGGGTGCTTGCCTAAGAAAGGTGCTGACCACCTACCCAATCCTATCTACTAGCCTACGGGCTTCTCATGGGTAACGGGCGCTGCTTGGTATCAGTAGATGTGGTAGAGGTGTCTTGCTGAGAGCCTTCGACGGCGACTCTTCAAACGTTGGAAAGGAGCTTTCCTAAGAAGAGTGCTAAGGAAGAAGGGGAGGCCGGTCCTGGGGGCGAGAGCTACAGGATCCCCTTCAATTTAGTGTTGGAATCTTAGTGGCAAACTGGTTTCCTGCAGAATTGGTAGTAAGTACTGCAAGGGTTTCCTGACATTTAGTCATGTTGCCAGGAGGCCCCCAAGTAGGGCACCGGGTGATCGGTGTTTCCGTCTCGAGCCAGGGCTGGGCTGGCCTAAATGTGGTATAAGGTGTCGGGGCTCTCAACAGAACTGGAACCTCGCCTCGGCAACCGCCTCGCCAACCGACTAACGTTTGTAGGTAAAGCTCTGTGATTGGGGAGAGTCCTAGGATCTGAAGCGGCGAAGTCCAAGTAGTTGGCAGCTCGCGCAATTTTCCGGTGGTCAGCTGTTCCTGGATCAAGTGTGTTATGGCCTACTCTGACCGTTCAAAAAGGTCATTGGATGCAGGCTTGACCGGAGCTCCGGGGGAACCATGTCGATTGTCTGGCCGCCAAGTCAGGTAAACATTTAAAAATGACAGGCTGGGTTAAGGCGATACTTCCATATATAGCTGTAAAAATATTCGTTGCAGACTCGTCAAAAGAAAACGTACTTTTTGTCCTGTATGTCTAAAGAGCTGAATAATCTAATAACCGATTTGAAGGCTACGAAACTTAACAAGCTGATTTAATTATTGTGTACAATAAAAATTTTATAGGAAGTGTAAATTTATTATTGGACACCTTGTACTCCAATTTCATTGTCTTTTTAAAAAATATTTTTATTTAAATAAAAATATTCATATAAATAAACAAAGAAAAAGTTATGAAAAGCTGGATCTTTAAAATCAAATACACTGGTAAAAAATTGTGCCCTTAAATTACTTTACAGAGTGTTAGGTCATCATACAACAATAGATTGTTTTCTATACATCACCAAATTCAATTAAACTTTTTGCAATCCTGGTAAAGGAATATGTTTTGGATAAAAGAAGCTACAAAACAAAACCACCGACATGAACAAGACTCAACATGACCAAACATTCATGACTATTCTGTATGTAAAAGGAACTTTAGAAAAGATCCTATACCTTCAAAAAAATGTTGTATAATTTCTTAGATGGCAAGTTATATTAAATTGCCAAAAACAAATTTGTTACGCTAATTTTGCACAAAAAAAAACATCCTGCAACCATTTAAAATTAAGTAACTAACATAAATTCATTTAACTCATAAAACAGGATTAGCTCTTGCTGTCAATATCTCAAAAACTACTATTTTTTTAATAAAGTTTAATATGACTATTTTTTTATTAGAGTTTTACTTAGAATGCAAAAGTTAAATAAAAATGGTAAAATTTCCATTTAAAAAGAAGTAGGGTTTGCCCCATATATCACCTTACCTAAATGATAATCAGCGTAAAAATACAAACTTGTTCTAATTTAACCAAAGACGTATCTGTTATACTAAAAAGTTAGCAATAATGCCGACTCACTTTTAAAACCTTTTTAGGAGGTTCCTTTTAATGAGTCTACCACGAATATTCATACCGCCATATATGAAAGCGGCGCTTTAACCCAGCCTGTCTATATCAAATGTTTCAGGTGTCGGACCGGGCGAACGCGTCACTTTTTTGCCGGACAAGTTTACCACTATGTGGCCAATCCCATACCCAAAACATGTCCATGGGTCTTATGGTTTCATGACTGTACCATTTAGGAAATTTGGCACAATGTGAAAAAAAACGCGTTTGTCCAGTCTGACTCCCAAAATATTTGACATTGACTGGGTTAAAGCGCCCCTTTCATATATAGCTGTTAGAATATTCGTCGTAGACTTGTTTAAAGAAACCCGCCAAAAAAGGATTAAAAGTGATATTATCATAAAGTCAATTTTATTACTGCCTTTATTTGAAACAAGGAATGACCTTATAAAATAATTCGCTTTTTTAACACGCTTTTATTAACTTGGGTTGTAACTATCTATCCATCTGTCTATCTATGTAACGGAATCTTTGAGCCTAATTTTAACCAACTTCCAGCTATTCGATTTCTTTGAAACTTTGCACACGTATCAAGGACCGATGAAAATGCAATAATTTAAAAACAGTATCCCGTTAAGTTCCAGCATTTTCCAGGAAAACCGGAAAAGTGAAAAATCGTACGTTCTGGCGGATGCGCCAGATTAGACAATTGAATAATCGAACTTGACAACATTTGCCGACGGGTTGGGGACAGGGGCTCAATTCTGCTAAATTGAACTCATTCGTTCGCTGAACGTATTCGTTCCGGGAGCGTATAACCTTCATCTGTTTTTTTTAACGAACGAATAACCTTCACTTGTTTTTTAAAACAGGCGGTCATAAAACAGAAATATGTATTACCAACTGACATCTGACAAAATTCACAGTCATTCAGTCATAACATAACCTAAAATTCCTTTAATGTGAAATTAAAGTTGAAAAAATCAGTTAACTAAGCTATTAAAAACAAAGTATACACTTTAATTGAAATACAAGAAGCAAATAAATAATTAACATGGTCCTCCGCAGCCAGAATAATCATTCGTAAGCAAAATAGTTCCTAAATCACATAACCTATAACCAATAAACCTTTTATACCATCTTCCATTTATACTTTCTAAAAGAAGGCCTTTATTGAGTGTTAGATACCTACTTGTACCGAATGTTAGATTAGGACAAAGACTGGAAATGGAGATTAGCAAACTACATTAAAATATCACTTAAGGTAAGTAAACTAAAGTAAACTCATATTTAGAAAAACATTTATGGTAAATTTCTTTTTAGTTTAAAAAGGTAATATTTTAAAAAATATTTGTCTTATTTATGCAATATGGGTAATTGTTTCGAAAGTTGGAGCAACCCCCATTTTGACCAAATTTGATATACAGGGGCACAGAACTAATAAAAAAGGGGCTGGTTATTTTCAACCAAGTGTCATCTGTCACCTGTACGTCCCAGTGGTACCAACCACCGGCCATTTCAAGAGTTCGATCTGAATCGATTTTACTCAAATTTTATATTAGGGTATTTTCAGAAAGTAAATCTGAAAAACTTTGCTAATCTTGACAAAATGGCGAAAAAATTTTTTAGTGAATAAACTGGAGCATTTATTTTTAAAAAATTAATTGATATAACGAACTAAAAAATGAAAAATAATTAATAGTTTAAAAAAACTAAAAAAACACGCTTTTATATGCAACCGAACTAAAAATTGAAAAATAATTTTTCAATAAAAAAAATATTTTCACTTCATAGTAAAAAGCGTGGGGTGCTTAATATATTAAATGTTATAATTATTATATTTGCCAATATCTATGATGGAAAAGTTATGAAAAAATAGTAAAATGCACCACACGCTTTTTACTATGAAGTGAAAATATTTTTTTAATAAAAAATTATTTTTTAATTTTTAGTTCGGTTGCATATAAAAGCGTGTTTTTTAGTTTTTTAAACTATTAATTATTTTAAATATCCTGTA
Source organism: Listronotus bonariensis (assembly GCA_014170235.1). Classification (NCBI taxonomy): domain Eukaryota; kingdom Metazoa; phylum Arthropoda; class Insecta; order Coleoptera; family Curculionidae; genus Listronotus; species Listronotus bonariensis. The sequence goes on along the minus strand of JACEGR010003529.1, from coordinate 24,335 downwards.
TAATTTTTTACCTAGCTAGTTCATTATAAATAAAAAATAATTTGTCACGCTAATTTTGCACAAAAAAGAAACATTGGATTAAAATTCCTGCAACCATTTAAAATTTATTAACAAACATAAATTCATTTGACGACGCTACGCGGCATTCATAAGACAGCACAACAGCAGCTTCAACAGGATTAGCTCCCGCTGTGTGTACACAAATATAGTCGGAGTTCAGCTAATATTTACTACGTAGACTAAAACAATTAGCTCGGTGCCTGTCTAATCCTAATGCCGGAAATTATGACGGAGGTATGAAATGCAAAATGTCGCATTTTAATTTAATAGTATATTACATACCTAGTGTTGAATGTGATATATTTCACGCGAGTGTTATGTCAATACTATGAGTGTGATAATCACTTTAGACACGAGTCATGCACAATATTTTTCCCACGACCAAAAAGTATTTATCATTAATCTTAAATTATTTTTGGGGCCGAAAACGGTTTTTCTCCGTTTTTATGATTTTTTTAAATAATTCGTTCTTACTGATTTAAGACCCCTTTTTAAATAAAACACCAGTGCCGCTGATCCAAAATTTGCAGTTTTTAATTAATTATAACTTAACAAACTTGCGAGATCGGGGAGTGACTCAATTTAATTTGTAAAAAAATATTTGTTAGCACTGGTAAGTCAAGACTTTTATATTGTTAAAAAATACTGTAAACAATTTTTTACGGAATTTAAGCACCTGTCATTTTACTACTCAACACTAGTGTTGAAAAGTAGATTTCAAGACGCAAGTGATATTAGTCGTTTTCTAAATGAATAAGGAGTGCGTTTTATGTCATTTTTGTGTGTGGTCGTGGGAAAACATATTTATTATTACTTCTGCATAGTCTAAAACTTAAAGTGTATTCATTAGATATTTTTTTTCCGTGGTATACGAAATATCTCATAAAATATAAATTTTGTTAAAGTAATTTTTTAAATATTAAAAATTATTATTAAGGAATAATGTTTGGAAATAAAAATAACTCCTAAATATGCAAACTCGTGTATTTACAAGAAGAAAAAATATTTTTTTATGAGATAACGAGCGTTTCGGTGACTTTTTGCTATTTTGACAGTTCTTAAGCTTTCTTAGATATTAAATTTTTAAATTATGCAAGTATTAGCTAATGTACAAATTAAAATGTTTATCGTTATATCAAAAAAAAATTTTAAAAAAACTCTTTTATTTGTAAATTAACAAGTTCGCACATTTAAGAGTAATTTTTATATCTTAACATTTTTTCTTTATAATAATTTCCGGTATTTTTAAAAATAGGTTTACTTTTTTTAACCAATTTCATAGTTTTGGAGATACCTCGTATACCACTAAGAAATGAATATCTAATTTTTTATAAAGAATACCGTTTTTTGTAAAATTAATAATAAAAAAGGTGTCCATATTTAGAGAACGTGAGCGAACACACTGTATATTTATACCAACAATGCAATACTTAAGTAAAAAGTGTCCCAATAAAAAAATCGGCTTTTGTTATAATCTCAAAAATTAAAACATTTATACCTATTTTAAATCGCCACTAAATTTAACGTCAGAAGTTATAAACTTTTGTATTTAAAGTTTTTTGTCTATCTTGATACATGTCCGAGTAATAGGACCTAATAAAAATGGAGAGATAGAGAAATTTTGAGAATTATCCTGCATCTTTTAAGCAAATTAATTTACAGGGGAACTGATTTTATCATTAAAAAAAAAACACTAAAAAATAGAACGAGACACGTATTTTAGCTTTTTGTATCTGATATCGATTACTCTATACCCTATAATCCCAACAAAAAAAAACTTCGCTCTACAAACAATATGTTTTAGTTAAATGTACTTTTTTCTTCTAAATAAATGGCAACGTAAAGTTCTAAATTAGTACAGAAGCACAACTTTTTGCGGCCCGGATGATGACAAATAACGGGCTAAAAATTTTATCTGTTTGTCCATAAAATTTATTATTTATATATTACTTTAATAAAAGATATACACGTATTTATAATTTTGATCAACCACTGTATTGAATCATTTTTCTTTTATTGTACGAAAATTAACTTTTTGGCAATTACACCAAAAAGTTTCCCCTTACATTCTTTATCGCTTTAATATTAGTGTACCCGGTAATTATTTTTTCTGGGAAAAAAAAATTTAAAACTTAAGCATTTTTTCCTAAAAAAAAAAGTTATAACTTTTTAATTTTTGTATATTATAGAAAAACTTTAGACAGGACCAACCTGATTACTACAGCAGCATTTTTTTTATTTTAGCTAATAGTAATAATAGCTACCCTCTACTACTTATGATAAGCCTAAATAATTTATTTTTGTAGTCCTTAATTATAAAAAATAGCTAAGTTAATAATTTATGTAATAATATTAAATTAAACTAAATTGCATGCATACCATAAATATACTCTGACAATATAAATTCTTGCCAGTGTACTTTCGTATTTCTCTTGTTTAAATATAACAGATACAAGAAAGTTCTTAGAGTTTCAATTAGATAGGATATAAAATAAACCTATTATAACAATGATTATCTTCTTATAGAAAACTTACCAATTCTGTCATAATCATCCCTTCTAGCACCAACAGTTAATAACCACCCAAAACAACCCAACCACCACATCCTCATACTGTCAATGCTACTTAAACCTTTTTAATATAGAAATTTACATCAGTCAAAAAATAACACACTTTGTCTTTTTAACTTCCTATATTAAAAATTTGCAAAGTAACTATAAGTTTAGAGTAATTATTAACACAAAGTCAATAAACATATTTTTGTGTACAATTTGTAATGGTATGATATTAAGTTTCTTCACAATTTTTAATCGTATGATATACAGTGTCTTCACAATTTTTAATAATATGATTTACAGTGTACCAATTTTTGATTAGTTTTTACTACTTTATTAACTAAGTGAACCACGTTGTATTTAATTTAATTTATGTTTTTTTACCAGTTATTACTGGTAAAAAAGATTTATATGCAAAAAAACTTTTTAATTGTTTTCATTTAAGTTTCACGTTTTTCGTAATGTATATTTATAACTTCGCTATCAGGCGTCCGTACGTCAAGCGTCGCGATGCGATACTGAGCGCAACATTAAATTTGTTAGAATATATAGGGAAATAGGACGCAGCTTACACCGCGCCGCTTTGCCGGCTTCTTCGGCTTATGAATAACCTGATGCATTTCTTTTATTGAGGAAAATAAAGAAAATACAGGAAAATGGAAAACAAATGTACAAAAAAAAATATCTTAAGAGTTAAGGCCGAAATAAATTTTTCAGAAAAGGCATTATTAAAATATTTTGTTAATGCCTATAATAATTACAGACTTAGCAAAATTAAAAGCAACAACAAGGCTGAAATAATGCACCAGCTTCTTTACATGCCGGCAATATTTGTCTGATTTCTACTTAATAGTGTTTGACACGAGTTAGATCGTTTTACTTTTATGCATTGCCCATGTACCTTTGCATTTGGCTTAACGTATTTAGTTAGCAAAGCATAAAATAGGCGCAAAAGTTTATAAATTTAAAAATATATTAACAAAAAACTGTAAATTTTTTTATTTTTTATTATTAAAAAACAACTAAAAATATTATTAATAATATACCTATATTTTTTTATTTTAGAAAAAAGCAGTGGCGCACGATTTTTTCTTTGAAAAATAGTCTATACTAACATGGTACCATTGGCTCCACTGGTATTTCTTTTTACATATTTTATATAAAAAATGTCTCGTGCCACTGTTAAGCAATCTACTAAATACTAATTATATATCTAGAGTGATTTAAAAATTATAACAAATATATATATATATATATATATATATATATATATATATATATATATATATATATATATATATATATTTTAATTTCTAAATCCTGTACTTTTAAAAGGAAGCGCTTTTGGACATAATATGTTTGTATAGGAAACTAGGACTTTCGACGTAGAAAATGCCCTTGAGATTTGATGCATAAATTGCGGAACACCATGTTTTTTTTTTTTTTTTTATCTTTATGACATCTCACGAAGGCTTATGCCTAAATACCAGTGTACCGTGAGTGCCGGGTTACTGGATGTTTAACTCAATATTGTCGTGTTCCGTCAACGTTATCCAAGCACTGAAACATGCAGTTGCATTTCACAGCACCTTTTAGACAACGCGGTAGTGCCACCACGGACGTTATTTTTTTTTAAATAACTACTACCTAGAAATGGCAGAATACTACACAGTGGTTTGCCATTGCCAACTGTGAGGTGACGAGCTATTAAAAATCCGATGTCCGACTCCGAGATTCGAACCCGGATCGCTGCGGTAGGAGTCTGACACGCTAGCCACTACACTACTGCTCGCCACAATATATTTTTGTTTTTTTTAATTGGCCCTGTATACGATAATCATCTTTGTTAAAGGTACTTAGAAGGTATCTTCCGGTATATTTATCTGCCGCGTCGTAGTAAATGATGAAATCCCCTTCTTGGGCTTTCCTATTACTGGGAGCTAAGAGAGTTGTTAGACAGTAACGCAAGAGAAACATTTACTTTATTATTAACTAAGTTTTTTCAGACACGTATTTTGTTTAAATTAATTAGTTGTTTTAGTATTCTGTACGACTCAATGGCTATTTCACATTTCCTTTTTAGTGAAAAATCCACAAATACGAGGTGTTTGCAATATCACTAAGTGAAATTTTTATTTTTTTATTTTTAATTAGTCATAGAAAATTGTTTAAAGTTTGCTAATCCTTGTATATTTAACATTAAAAATAAATAAAGTAAAAACCATAAACTACGCTACGGTAGGGGACAAGATCGTTTGACTAGGTAAGGTGGCCTCGTAAGCCTTGCAACATGAGACCATACGTCACATATGTATTTTGCTCATTATTTAATGAAGTTTTTAACAGTGTAGTTTGTGTTTTTGTCAATATTAAAGAAATATTTTTAAATACTGTTAATTCCAGTTGTTACCGTAATTTCTTTATTTCCTATTAATAAATTATTTAACATTAATTATTCTAGCTGATTTTTAAATATTGTATATCGCGCTCTTTCGCCCTCATAGTATTATCCGTCTAGACATCCTTGTTGGCGCCAAGAAACCAGCAGTGCGGTACATATGTGACGTAATGAGGCAACCTTACCTAGTCAAACGATCTTGGGTAGGGGGGATTTCGGGATTTACTACAGCGCGGCATATTAATATATCGAAAGATACCTTGTACCCGGTTAAGTACCTCTACCAAATATGAGCCTTGTATACAGGGCCGATTATAAAAAACAAAAATATATCCATCAGAAATTTTCGAGCGCGTCAGATTAAGATAGGGTAAGTTAATTATATGCTAAGCCGTGTATATTTCACTGATCCGATAATTTAAGAGTGAGGTAACGAAAGCTGTGGGCTACAAAGTTGAAAAAAACATCAAATTGACATTTTTGAGCGTAGATATATATTTTTCTTATATTGAAGAAAATAATTCAAGCATAACAAAAAATACCCAATTTAATACGATGCGAACGATTTTCATAAGCCGAAATAATAACAGTATTTCTGACATTTAAAAATCTATAACCACTTTGCCTACCGATGAAAAGGTATACAATATATAACATTTTGTGTCTTTTTATTACCTAAGCCTTGCAATCCCATAGGTCCCTATGAAGCTTAAGTATATCCTAATTTAGCATCGTGGGCTCTCCCACTACTTTGATCTAATAAACTTTTAAACTTGTAATCATTTTCTTTTCTAAATTAACAATTATTTGACATTTTTTTTTTCGACTGAGCATATTAGGAGATAAACCATCATTACGTTGTGTCATGTCACGGTAACCTAAAAAAATTGGAAAGAATGTTTAATATTTTTACTCTTAAACCATGCACCTATTATTTAACAGTATCGTCAAAGGTCTATGTGCACTGCACATTGTACAGATAATAAAATAGAATAAAAATTTACCGTTTTAAAACTTCTAATAACTCTTTATTATTGCTTAAAACTTTAATGTTTCAAGTATAAAGTGAATATAATGGAGATGAATGGCTTTAAATATGTAGGTTTCGCATTTTCATTTATAAACTTTAAACTGGCACAATCTGTATAAAATATTTAATTTTATCTGCCTGAGTAAATACGTAGAAATACGGTGGTCACAAATTTCACGTGGTGCGATGGCAGTTCAAACGTTCAAAATGAGTAAAAAAATACTAATAATTAAAATAGTACTTTAAAAATGGCGTTGAAACTTAAAACATCTTCTATACTTAGATCAGCCAAGGTTAAAATGAACCCCGCACCCACGGTACAAGGTATTAAATATATTATCATGGGTATATCTTTGAATTATTAGACCAAGTATGTTAGACCATATTTTGTTACTATAGTCAAGGAATACAATAAAGGTAAAATATCACTGTACATCTTAGAACAAAGTTTTTATTTATATTTTGTCAGCCAATTACAACGATAACGAAAAAGAAATAAATTAACATTAAAACAACAAATAAGAGAAATAAATTAACATTAAAAACTTTAAAAATGAAGAGTAAACTGTTTTTAAATTAAATATTCTGTTTGAGAGAGCTCTACAAAAATACCAAATTTTATATGTCCATCTATTCTCCGTTCACTATAAATTAAGAAAAAGTACCTAAACAAAAAATGTATTTCATTGGTTTAAAAACTTTATTAACCCTAGTTACCACAATAAAAATATATTTTATTTGTTAAAAACTACAGTAACCGAAGTTACTTACTAGGTTTTTATTATCAATTTATCGTGGCCAAAGTATAGTAGAAAGAATTTCTATTATATCTACACGGCACTAAACCGAGACTGTAGATAAAATGGAAATTATTTGTGCTACTATTCAGTTTTAAATGTTCATATTTCCAAAACTATTAAGTTTGTGGTATTTTTGTTAAGCTATTTAAAGATCCTTTTTAATGGTGACCTAATATACAGGGTGTTCTATTTAAAATAAGTTTACCTCTTCATTTTTATTAAGTGTCTTGTGTTTTATTTCTTAAAAAAATAAAAATTTATGAAACTTTTATACAAGAAGTTTTTTTCTTTTATTTTTTGTTATCGTTGTAAGTGGTGAAACATTAATAAAAACCTTCTATACATTGTTTACACTTTGTTGGGCAATGGTTTTAAAAATAATGAAGACTGGCAATACCATTAAATTTTGGTGTCTAAAATCGCTAAAACAATATAATAGGACTTATCTTAAACTTTTTATCGCGATGGGGAGAGTTTATTGGTTAATGCAAACTGCACGCAAAATTGAAATATACTTAAAAGAAAAAAATTGGTAATCAATTGTAGATATAATTTTTTTATAAGACAAAACTGGTTTGGACCTAATTATAAACTTTTAACATGTTTTTGTTTATATTTTAACTCCTAACCTTACTATCCACCCTTCATATTACATATTTTTAAAATATTTAAAATGTCAAATTAATTACCGTTTTTTATATATGCTAATATTGAAAAATATTTGTTTTAAAATTTCTCGACTACTTTATAAAATAAAAAGAACAAAGGATTTTATATATGCCAACAGAGAAACTCGTGGTTCCGCGCGTATGCATCCCAATATGATCCAACTGGACAGGCCCCGAACTTCCCACTTTGTTCGTTCTTTTATCCCTAGAGTTTCTAGGTTGTGAAACCTGTTGCCCGCGGAGGTCTTTCCTTTCCCCCAAATCTTCAAGTATTTAAGTCCCGCGTCAACAAACTCCCTCCTACCTCGCTTAAGACACCCACTGTACGTTAGTATTTAGACTTTAAGCCTTCGTGGTTTGTCCAAAGATAAAACAAAAAAAAATGCCGTATGTAAAATAATTATCTTTTCTGTTTTCAGCATGTTATTTTTTTAAATACAGTTGACAATTGAAGTCTAGCGTATTAAAATTAAACAGTATAGAAAAAAAACCTACCATATTCTGTTTTTTTTAACCTAAAACAAAATTTAAGCACTTAACTTAGTTATACTTACTGGTTTATTACAAAGAATTAATTAAAATTGTTACATAATATTTTATAGAGCTCGCACTATTTTTTTTTCTTAATAAGGTCCAGTAAATGTTATTTACATAAGATTTGCGATTTACAGTATAGCCAAATAATCTGCAGTTTTAGTTTTAAACTCCTAAAGTTTTATGTTTAAATAACTCTTTACCAGAAAAATAAACTCAGTTTATAGAAACTTTGTTTAATAATAAAAATTCTTTTAGAATATTTTTCAATAAAAGTTTTCCTTGGAATTTTGCTTTATTTTTTAATATAACTTCTAAAAAAGAGTTAGGAGCTATTTTTTTAATGACTTGGTGGTTAAAAAATGGAAATTTTAGGGCCATGAGCCATTTTCGGGCTTTTAATTCTCATTGCATTAATAACACATCCCAACAAAAAAAATACTGCTCTGTAAGACTTTATGTTTTTAAAGTCGCTGAATCCGAATCTGGGGTCGGTTTGACTCCAACAGTTCATGGTCAAGATCATAAAAAGGTCGAATAGTAAAACACACCACAATCATGGTATATTTATGTTCTTGGGGTCGCTGAATCCAAATCCGTAGTCAAATTGACCCAGTCAGGTTAAGGTCAAAGTCATATTGTTGGTTGAATCATCAAAAGTTATCGAAAATATACCACAATCATGATATCTTAAGGTTTTTGGGTCGCTGATCTTAAAATGATCTTGACCATGACCTAATGGGTTTAAACTGACCCCGGATTTGGATTCGGCGACTCCAAAAACATGAAAATACCACTAATGTGGTTTTATTTTCGATGAATTTTGATTATTTAACTTTAAAAATGACCCTTATTATGACCTAATGGAGTCAAACCAACACCTGATTTAAATTTAGCGACTTCAAAAACATAAAAATATCATGGTCTAGTCCTTCGGACCTACAACCTTTTTTGTGATTGACCTTGAATTGACCTTGACCTTGACCCAGCCTGATGTGGTCAAAACCGACCTTACATTCGAATTCAGCGACCTAAAAGACATAAGGAAACCATAGCCTGTATTTCGAAGCAGTATTTTTTTTGTGTGGCTGTGTAATTAAATCCCCAGATTATTTTACTATGCACAACCAAGTGTCTTTGTTTAAGTTTTCGTTTGCTGACTTTAAAATTGTTTAAGTTTCAAATATTTGTTTTTGTTGATTACGTATTGTTTTTGTAATATTTAAATGTTTTTATTAAATTAAATTTTATACTGTATGTTCACAATATCTTTGCTCAGAACAGGATAGGTTTATTGGTTGTTTATTGATCCCATTTAAATTAAAAAAGAAATACAATCTAAATATTCTGACTACAATTTTGTTTACTGATCGTTTCTTATGTTTTGAAAGCCTGTGTATTAATTTATCCGCTTTAATACATAACCCTAAGTTTCAAGACATTTTCTACATTATTATATATTGATTTTTTTATGCCAATATTAAAATATTTTAACAAGAATGTACAATATTCTAATGAACTTCGTACTCTACCCATACTAGAACTTGGCTGACTTCCAAGCAAAGAGATAACGAGATGTCATATATCTCGGTTTTTATGATAAATTATCCCTAAAATATTTTAAAATTCAAAATTAAGTTACAGTAGATTAGGTTATAGGGTCTTTATTAAAATGGATGGAGTTTTGAACACTTGTTAGCGTTGACAGCTATTTTTGTGTATTTACCCTAAATATTTTTAATTTAGATTTAAAGGGTAAACACTAAAAGAATATATTTTTTAAAGATACTGTGAAAATATTATTTATAATAATGAAAAAAAAGCTATTATAAAGGTTACAGCCGTTAATATTAGTGATAAGAGATCTGTTATCGCGACCAACCGGTTTTTAACAACATTCTTTTTTATGCTTAACTCGCAATTTGTTATTCTAGAAAATTTTACTAACACACAGTGGTGTAGCTAGGTCAACATGGGCTCTGGGGCAAAAAACTAAAGTAGGGCCTCAAAAAATTGTAAAAAATGTCGAGGCTCAAGATTTAAAGAAAATACGTTTTCTACTTAGCCGACGTTTCGGAAAATTTATTTCCTTCTTCAGGGCACTAAAAAGACATTATTTTTATTTATAACATTAAGTACAAAATTTAAAAATAATTTAAAACGGTTCTGATAATAAATTATATATTACAATTAAGGTATTAAAACACGTTAAAAAACGTCAAGCACCAAAGAAAAATATCAAATAAGCAACAAAGAGACTGACATTAGAATTGATTTTCCGTGTTAATAATATATTTAAAAAATTCACAAGGGACCATTTCTTTATAGACACAAAAACAGTGGACACAACATAAAGGTTAAAATAATTTTAACTGACTAATTTGCAACCGAGATGAAAATTTGCAACCGAGCTGAAACGTATTGGATCTTTTATCAGAACGGGTAAAATTCATTTGATTGACAGAGGATTATGAGTATTTTTTTTTTAAGTTGAGGTTTTGTTGGAGTTAGTTTTGTTAGATTGATATAAGTTTAAAAATTTAAACAATGACGTTATTATAATTAGACTCCAGAACAGTTCTGTAAACAAAAAAAATATAAATAAACATAATTATTTACTTCCCTATCAAGGGATCTTGTCTATTATACTAAAGTAACAAGAATTTAAGTTATCTATGTCTGTTCTTTGGTTAATAGAATTTTTTTCTTCTTAATACAAATCATCTCATTCAACAATCTTTTTTTTTTTAATGTTTGTTTACTTAAGATAGAAACTTTCCCTAAATTAAACCTCTGTGAAGTATCCAAAACGTGTCCCGCCAAGGCTGTCAAATTGTTTTTCCTATTAACTGGATTAAGTACATTAATACAATCCCTTTGGTGTTCTAACAATCTAGTCTTAAAATATCGACCTGTTTGTCCAATGTAAACTCCTTGATATTCTTAACAGGGTATTTTGTATACTATATAAAAAAAATTCAGTTTTGCATATAAACCAAAAATCTATCGAAGTGAAAAGGGTGTGGCTGTGTGCACGTAAGAATGTAAAGGGAGGAATGAAACCTTTGTATTTCATGCAATTATTATAATTGCACGAAATACAAAGGTTTCATTCCTCCCCTTTAAAATCTATGGCGCTTCGACATTTATTGACCTTCAAAAATTAAATTAAAAAAAAACTAATTAATTTATAACTTCTAAACTATTGCCACAAGAACAATGACATTTGAGCAACTAAATTACCTCATACCAAAGCTTTTTATAGGTAAACGGCTGTTTGCACAGGGTAAGACGATTTTTTCAGTTTAGTGTGTACATTTTTGAAAGTAGCGACAAATTTTACATTTTGTTTTGATTATTCGATTCCCTCATTTTTTCTACAAAAAAGGTATACCTTTTTTAAATCATATATTTTATTTATTAAATATTATATCTTGTATCGTTTTTATTAAACTGCGTATAAAATACTGATGAGCATACTATATTTTATACGTTATAAAAAATTCAGTTTATTTAAGAAAAATAATTTAAATATGGTAAATTTATTAATTACACTCGTCATTGAAGAGGTTCCTGGTGCATAAAAGAATGTGTTTTTTTATAAACAGTCAAAATTACTAAATTTTTTTCCTATATTAATACGATGGTAGGGCATTATTTGTATTTATTTTATTGCCATCACTACTTTTTAAACAAAGTCTTTAATAAAAATCGAAATTAGCTTTTTCGTAATAAAAAACTTTTGGATGGACTATATTCATACGTTGACAATAAATAACTACAGGATGGTCAAACACATACGTTAAAAGTCTTAGCCACACAAACATTTAAAGTCAATGTTTTTACATGGAAATCCCTATTATAATTAATTAAGCGGTATTACTGTTAGAAACGACATTAAAATATAAAAGCAGTTTTATATTAGTACGACTTAAAGGGTCATATTTGTCTCTTGTTTATTAAAAAAATGCAAATATGTTTAAGAAAAATTTCAAATAAAAAATCGAAATAAAAACATTATTTCCCTCTTAAATGTGTAAAATTATATTTAACTTTTTTGCCTATTAAGTATATCGAAATATTTTTGTCAAGTTTAAAGCTTATCGTCAAACATAATTTTATGCACTTTGCGAAGCTATAAACGTCTTTGCAAGACTGACACAACATTTTAATTTAACAGCACAACGCGACGCGCAGTATAATAAAACTTGGCTTATTTCCAGGCACAGAGATTACGTGATGTCATACATCTTTGTTTTTGTGATTAATGGTTCGAAAAATGTTTAAAACGGCAGAATTGGGTGACGAAAAAGTGTTTGATAACCTAAAATGAGAATTGATTTAAAGGATTGATCAGTTAAGGTATTTGTTTGCTTATTAGGTTAGTTAATTTACTTTTAAATTACTATTTTGACTGTCATTCTTAAAAAGCCACCAAAGAATTTATAATATTAAATGAGAGACTACTTTTATCTTCATGGTTAGACAGGTAACAAATTCATTGATTTTTAACTCGGAAGGCCCAGGTTTGATCCCCGGCCGAGGAGACATAAGTAGGTAAGGTAGAAGTTATTTAATATAATACCCGTGGTGGCACTACCGCATTGTTCAAAAGGTGCTGTGGAATACAAAAGTTGCATGTTTTACTACTTGGATATTTTTGACAGAACAGGGTAAGCGATAGGTTAAACATACAGGGTGTAACAAATTTGAAAGTCACCGTTGGAATCTCGAAGACGTTAAGAGATACAGGTTTAATTAAATTGGGGAAAAGTCGCGCATTTTTATGCCCCACGATATTTCGTTTTCAAAATCTAAAAACTTGCAGCCATTCTCAAACTATCTAAAGAAAAAACGGATTTTTGTAAAACAGATTTTTTTCAGTTAATTTAAAGAGGTATTTTAAAACAAACCACATGGCCACTTTTTTTGTTTTTTAAACTAATACATTAAATTTATTATCTCACGTTTTGTCTGTAAGCCGCCAACATCAAACTTGTTCTTTTTTTTTTACTAGGCAAATTATTTGGCTTGAAGTTTAATAACCTTTTGTTTTAATTCTAAATTTAACGACATAATCCACTTTAAATTTTCACAGCGTTTCGAACCGAGGAGCCATTATTTACTATTTCGCTATTAGACATTACAATTTTATTTTAAACGATCAGATAATTTTTTATTTGAAGGTATATGCACCAATTTTTTCTGTCACTTCTAATTTTTATTTATTTATTAATAATTTAACTTACCAGCTACAAGAATTTATGTTATTTTTATGCAATTACTTATACGTATTAAAATACGAATTTAATTTAATCAAACGCCCATGTTTACTTTTATCGTAGTAGTAGTAGTAGAGCTTTAGCCTGTCATACAAAAAAATTGATGGATATTTACCTGCAAAAGAAAATTTTGTAGTGGCAAAATAGTAAATGATGGTTTTTCGGTTCGAAACATCGCATAAATATAAATTGTAATATTGTGAACACCTAGTATAAAAAAGTATACATTTGGGGAATTTTAAAAGTATACATTTTTGGGAATTTTAAAATAAGTATACATTTTAATTAGGTTACTTAACATTGGGAATTTTGCTAAATAAAGATAAACGTGAGGTGTCAAGGTTTTTAAAGTATAAATTAAACAATTTTCTAGGTTACTCTTATATTAATAAAATAAAAACATTAAACAAACTGGGTCGCGTAGAAATGCAAAACAAACACTGGAAAATTTATTATTTAAAGAGAGAAAAAGAAGTTAGAGAAAGATTGAAAGATTAGATAAGAAGTAGTTAGTGAAGTCAAGTATAAAGTTAAAGTTGTAGTTAAGCCCCCGTACGGGCTACCCCTAGTGGGGGGCATGCCCGTACTAAATTTAGTTAGTCAAATAAGTTAAGTTGGTCCTAAAAAATGCGAAGTTAGTTTTGATGGTCATCCGGTCTCATGGTCCCAAGAAGATAGTTCCATATGGTACATTTGCCCCAGTGACGTAAAGTGGCATATATGCATATTTCAAAAATACTAAGTCACAATATATTGTTAAATTAAGAATTAAAATAGAAGTTAATTAAGTTTAAAACCAAATATTTTAGCAACAAAAAAAAACAAGTTGATAATGACGGCTTGAAGAGAAAACGTCGGTAATTAAACTTAATGACATCATTTTATAGTGCCGCTAAAATTTGTAACACCCTATATAATAAATTAAAGATATGCTTTATATTGATTTGGCGGATTCATTTATTGGATGGTCTTTTCGTTGGGTACGCGCATGGAAAGATTGGGACCGCTTCGGTGCTGGTCCCGGTGTATACGAGCTGACCCTGTTCAGCCCCATTGACCACTATGAACTGGCCGGTCGCCTGAAACAAAATAAAGAAAATAACCCCCGAAACCCAAAAAATTCTAATTAAAAAACGACGTTTCGGTAGCAAGTCTGCCACCGTTGTCAACTTAAAAAATAAAATTAAAAATTAACTAATATCTAAATTAAAAATGAATATCATTTTATCCTTTTTTAGTATTGCAAACTGAAAATAGTTTGACGTTTGTGTCATGAGTGACATAAGTAACTGGTGTATTTATTATTTGTAAGACCAAAAAGGTGAAATTAATTAGTTGATTTTTGGTTTTCCTGAAGATACTTCGGTATCGAGCAAAGGCAACCAAGTGTTATTTAAATTAACTAAAATTGATGCTACACAACTATTTTAATTTAATAATATATACGCACTTTCTTTGATTTGGGCTTTTTAGAACAAGTTTCCTTTGCTTAAATACTCAAAGCATCGCAGTTTATTCTATGATTGTTTTCAAATGCGTATTGGCAGATTTTTTATTTATGAAATTCTGTGTTTTTAATGTATGATCTGTGTTCTTTTATGCGTTTAGCTAATGGTCTACAAGTTTCACCTATATAAAACTTATTGCATTCGCAAGGTATTTTATAAATAATATTTTTGTATTTTCATTTAAGTTGTATGGTTTTGTTTTTGTTAATTGAAATCTAATGGTGTTTTGTGTTTTAAAGATTGTGCGAATATTAAAAATAAATTTATAATAGGTCTATTTTGATTTTGTCTTATATTTTGATTTTAAAATTCAAGGAAGCAATTATTTATAAAATCAATAGGATAATTATTTTGATTTAAAATATCTTTTAACTATTCTTTTTCATTGTTAATATTTTGATTAGAACAAATGACTTTAATCCTATAAAATAAATTTTTATAACTCCCTTTTAACCATTATGGGATGATTTAAATTGAAGTTTAAGTATCTATTTGTATGGGTAGGTTTTCTGTAAATTGTTTGTTTAGAAATTTTTTTATTAAAATGTCAAGAAAGGTAGTTGTGAGTTGTTTTTTTCTAAAGTAAACTTAATAGTTGGTTCTTGTGTATTAATGTGTGTTAAAAAATTATTTAAACAGTGTTCGTCATGTTGGTATATAGAAAAAATGTCATCTATATATCTTTACCAAACTAAAGGGTTATATTGATAATTCTGTACAAAATTTGACTCAAAATTTTCCATGAAAATATTACTTAATAAAGGTGATAAAGGTAAACCCATAGACATGCCAGAAGTTTGTTTATAAAAATCAGTGTTGTATTGAAAGTATGTTGTTTTGACACAAAGAGTTAGTAGCTCAAGAATAGTGTTTATGGTTAACACCGAAAAAATCATTGAATTTAAATTTTATTATCGTCAGGTTGGTCAAATTGTGTCTTATCTTGCGATGTTGCCTTTCCTCGTTCGACTTTCTACTCAAATGTTCTGTCGCTTGTCTTTTCGTGTATTATTTTTTTCTGTGATTTTGATTAGCAATAACTGATTTAACAAAACAAAAACGTCGTATTTAACTCTGCGAAAGATTCAGTTATTGTTTAAATTAATTTTATATTAAGCTTGATAATAAACTTATTTGTTAAAAAATATTATTAAATTTTTTTAATGTGTTCCTAAATACATATAAAAGTAATTTACTTAGAGCACTGTAAATTTTTACAACTAGTTAATTTGCATCTACTGAGTTTATTATATATGATATGATTGTTATTGCAAAATATTAGCAATTATTGCATTTCTTATCAGTAAATAAATAAATAGAAAAACAAGTGCTAACTTGTTTTATTTAATGTTATTTGCAATTTGTTAGCAATATGCTATTTTGAATAAATTGCATTAATTAAAAAAAAACAACCTAATGTTTTTGTATTATCTACATAAGCTGGCAACCATGTCGCCATTTTACGTCACCGTGAATTGGAAATTGTTTTGACTTTACTTCAAATAACGTTTGTTTTTAATTTTTGGACAAACCACGAAGGCTAAAAGCCTAAATACTAACGTACGGTGGGTGTCTTAAGCGAGGTAAGAGGAAGTTTATTGACACGAGACCTAAATACTTGAAAATTTAGGGGGAAGGAAAGACCTCCGCGAGCAGCAGGTTCCACATTCTAGAAACTCTAGGAATAAAAGAACGAACAAAGTGCGAAGTTCGGGGCCTGTCCAATTAGACTGTATAGGGATGCATACACGCGGCACCACAAGTCTCTCTGCCAGAAACCGTGAGTGGAGGAACCATACTGGACAATTCCTCAGAGCAGAAGCCATGGAAGTACATATAGAAAAGCGATAGATCCCCCACAGCACGATGATTGGCAAGAGAGGGAAGCCTTTCTGTAAGTAAAGGATCATTAATAAGATGAATAGCTCTTCTTTGAATGGTATCAAGATGCTTAGGGTTGTGGGGGACGCCATGCCCCAGATATGAGAACAATATTCCAAGAGGGTCGGATATGAGAAATATACAAAGTTTCGATTTTACAATTGTATTTTTAAATTTCACTGTATAAGTAAATCCATATAAAAATTAAAAATTACCTGTCTTCAGTAATAAAATCCGATTACGCCGAAGCAAACGTCAAGTAAATACGTTTTTTAATTAAAATTTTGCCTATAAGCCTTCACAAACATTTACTCGACGAATAAATGTAGAATTCTCTTTAAAGTAATAATTACCTTTCCGCTTTTATATAAGCAGCAAGCTAATTTAAAATATGATGGATTTATCTAGACTTTTTATAAAAAATATTTTATTTATAGTTATGTGAGTCAATAAAAAAGTAATTATAAAAATTTCTTTTAACACAAAAATGCTAATTATCATCTTTTGCTGTCCACAAATTTCTACTTTAATTGGTCTCTTAAAGAATTTAGAGTGACACTTGAATATTTTTAATTAGTTTTTATTTTAAGGCATTTTTAAATTTTGTAAAAATATTTTTTTCGGACTGGGCAAACGCGTCACTTTTTTGGTCGAACAAGTTTACTTCAATGTTTTAAATGTAATTTTTAAACATTGTGCCAGTTACAGTTACGAAACTTGCCTAATCTGATATCCAAAACATGTTCATGGGTCTTATGGTTTCGTGACTGTAACACGATTTTTGGCACAATTTTTAAAAATTGTTACCTTTCCACTTTTACAAGGTGATTCAAAAATCGATTACGAAACTTAAGGGGTGATTCTACTTGACAAAATAAGGGTAAAACTTAATACACATTTTTTTTTAATGTCATTCGTTTTCGAGTTACAAGCCGTCAAAGTTCAATTTTTATTTTGGTTTTTTTGCCATATTGCTTTTATTTTTTAACAAATCCAGTTGATATTTGGCACACAAATCAAGCTTTACAAATTCTAAAATTTTAGGACAAAAGTACTTTTTTAATTACCGCCAGAGGGCACTTTACCTAAAACTTAAAATTTATATACATCATATATATTATACATATACATAACTTTTTATTTTGACAGATATCACAAAGCTGGGGCCGCCGTTTTAAAGACAACAAAAATAAGGTACTCTTTATTAAAGTCGATAAACCTCACCGTTTAGGCACCAATAGACATCAAAGTTTTCATCAATTTCAATCAAATTACCTACATACATACTGGGTGTCCAGTAACTTAACCGACAAACTTTACGTAGCGATTCTACAACAAAAAATAAGTAAAAAACTTTACATAAACATATGTCCTAAACGTCTTAGGTTTTGAACTGCGGAGTATTAAAAGAAAAAAAAAAGTTGGTTAAAAAATAAATGCAATATGGTGAAAAAACCAAAATAAAAATTTAACTTTGACTGCTTGTAACCCGAAAACGAATGAAATTTTGAAAAAAAAATATGAAGCTCTACCCTTATTTTGTCAAGTAGAATCACCCCCTTAAGTTTCGTGATCGATTTTTGAATCACCCTGTATATAGGCAGCAAGCTAATTTAAAATATGATGGATTTATCTAGACTTTTTTTATATTGTTTATAGCTATGTAAGGTAATGAAAATATTATTATAAATAAATGCTTTTTAACACAAAAAGCTAATTATCATCTTTTGCTGTCTACAAACTTTTACTTTAATTTGTCTCTAAAAATTTTAATGTGACACTTAAATATTTTATATTAGTTTTTATTTACATAGATTTTTAAATTCTGCAACAATATTTTTACAGCAACTTTTAAAGCAGATTGCAGATATGCTTATCATTTTTTTTAAGTAACTCATGTTTAAGTTATTTATTTATTTATTTTTATTAATTTAAATAAGACACCTGTACAGGGTGTTACAGAATGTTGTTACGAAAAATTTAAGGGCAGATTACACATCGGAAAATATAAAGAAAAGTTGATATTAACATGGGTCTACAAATTTTTCGTTCTCAAGACACAGGGTGTTAAACTTTTCAAGAAACCGAAAAAATGTAAAACAATATTTTAGTAAAAAAAAATTAGATAAAATATAAATCTTGTTAAGAAAAATATTAATTGTTGTTGTTAATTGCTGATAAAAAACGTAAAACCTTTTAAAAAAAAAATGCAATGATTTTTTTGTGGTCTAAAACATACAGTTAAGTACATTTGTTTTTTTCTCTTTAATTAAAAAAAAAGCTGTATTTTTCTTTGCCTAATTTAATTTGAATTCTTTATGTTGAGTTTCTTTTTGCACAAAATTTGGTTCATTTGTGTTTGACGTTAACTGAGATAATTCACCGTTCCGGTACACATAGTGTACTAAAATTAAGTACTTAACATGTATGTTACCTATAAAAAAACTGCTTTTTTTGACAGGTCATAGAAAACGTATAATTTTATTGGTAAAGTTAGAGAGGTAAAATTTTGTAATTTTTTTTTCTTTAACCACGATAAAACACCAAGAACAATACACCATTTTATACCTTTAAATGACTATGAAAGACAGATAGTATATTTTTAATTTAGCAGCATAGCCCTACGCGCTATCCTAAATCTTGGCGCGTTTCCAGTAAAAGATATTACCTAATATCATACATCTTTGTTTTTGTGATAAATGGTCATAAAAATGCTTGAAATGGCAAAAATTGTCCGATAAAATGGATAACGAAATGTTTTAAAATAAGATAACAGACTTCAGTTTTTTTCAATTGGTTTAATTGTTATGGATAGAATGTACGGAGTATTCTATTTGAGAGAAAAATAGGATATTTTTACTTTTCCCGTATTCTTTACGGAATGCAAGATAGCCAATAATGTTTTTAGCTCGGAGAATTTATAAATTGTATCTAAAAATGCATAAAAACAAGAGACTTACGCCTTGAATGGTGCCTTTTTAAAATTGAACACCCTATTTATTATTTCTTTTTTAGATTCTATGGTCAATTCTAAGTATTTTTGAATAGAAATACTATAAGTCCATCTTGAACTGTTTTTATTGACGCTTAAAAACATTTTTGGCTTTTATTATTTAATTAAATATATTAACGAATATTAAATAAAATTAATGCTACCTCCACTACCACCTCATACTTAAAAGTCATTAAAATGTTTACCCCTTAGTAGATTTTACATTAGTTTTTATAATGAACTAAGATAAAAAACTACAAAGAATAGTAATGCTAGATTACAAGTGTCAAGAAAATGCCAATAAAGTAAAAGGAAGATTATAAAGAACTAAAAAAATCTATCTAGGTAAAAACTTCACTGACTTTGAATTATCAGGTGTCACCAACGTTACCTTAGTTCTAATATATAAGCCAAAAATGTGACCTTTTAGGCGTCAATTACTAAAAAACAGTTGAAGATAAACTTATAGTACCCTTATTAAAAACACTTGGAATAGGGTGTTCCATTTAAAAATCGCCACATTTATGGCATAAGTCTTTTATTTTTTATGCAATTCTTTTCTTGTTACGATTTTCAAACTCTCCGAGCTTATCTTGGCTATCTTGAATTTCTTTAAAAAATACGGGAAAAGGCAAAAAATATGCCATTTTACTTCTTAAATTGAATACCCTGTACACCAATTATTAAATCTATTCTTTCAGCTCCTTTTAAACAACTTCTTTGAGCCACTTCCTTATTTTTTAAATTTTATCAAATTAAGCATTTTTGGTACATATTTATGTTTGCTTTTTTGGGTCTGTCCTAAAAAAACATAAACTGCAGAACAAAAATGATTTTATCTTACCTTTTTTAATCTGTTTTTTAAAGTTAACAAAATGGTATGATAGTAATTTTCGAAGGGAATTAAGCATTGTTTTTATTAATAACCATAGTTTATGTTACAGTTTTTTAAAGAAAAAGATAAAAAAATAGGAATATTACAAATATACTATTTCAAATAGCAAAGTGCCCTTTATCCAAAATTCGCAAAATTTAGTTTTAACCATTAATTATATAAAAATCCTAAATATAAGCTTACATTCTACGCGAGAATTTTTTTTTATCTTTGGACAAACCACGAAGACTAAAAGCCTAAATACTAACGTACCGTGGGTGTCTTAAGCGAGGTAAGAGGGAGTTTGTTGAAACGGGACTTAAATACTTGAAGATTTGGGGGTGAAGGAAAGACCTCCGCGGGCAGCAGGTTCCACATTCTAGAAACTCTAGGGATAAAAGAACGAACAAAGTAGGAAGTTCGGGGCCTGTCCAGTTGGACCGTATAGGGATGCATACACGCCGAACCACGAGTTTCTCTGTTGGGAACCGTGAGTGGAGGAACTATACTGGACAATTCTTCAGAGCAGAAGCCATGGAAGTACCTATAAAAAAGCGATAGATCCCCCACAACCCGACGATGGGCAAGAGATGGAAGCCTTTCTGTAAATGAATGATCATTAATGAGACGAATAGCTCTTCTTTGAACAGAATTCAGAATGCTTAGGGTTGTGGGGAAAGCCATGCCCCAGATATAAGAACAATACTCCAAGGGAGGTCGGATTTGGGACACATATAAAGTGTTTAAATTAGAAGGGGAAAAATACTTTTTGGCTCGAAAGAGAAATCCAAGCTGCCGTGGCTATAAATAAAATGTGTTTATGCCAGTTAAGGTTACTTTCAAATGTGACGCCCACAAGATTGAAGGTGTCTTTGCTCTGTAAAACTTGGCCGCTCATAAGTAGAGGATGAGTATTTAATGACTCTTTTCGTGACAAGAAACATGATTGTGTTTTGGATGCATTAAAATGGACAAGATTTTTGGCGCCCCAATCCAATATTAAATTAAGATCCTGCGAAAGAGATATCTGCATCGCTCTGCGTTTGTTTTCCAAATCAGGTTTAGGAACGTGAAAACTGGAGGAAAGGGTACTATCGTCGGCGAAACTATGAATGGAATTAGTTGTGGAAGAGAGAAGGTCGTTGATGTGAAAAAGAAACAATGTCGGTGCCAGAACTGAGCCCTGAGGCACTCCAGCATTAACTTGGTGAAAGCTTGAAGAATGGCCGTCCACAATAACTGATATACGTCTATCCGATAGATAACTAGAGAGCCAAGTACAGAGTTTAGTTGAAAGACCATAGGAGGGAAGTTTATTAAGTGCGGCATGCCAGACCTGGTCGAAAGCTTTGGATATATCAAGAGCAACGCTAAAAAATGCTAAAAAAACTTGCCCTATTTTTTTCCTGAAAGCTAAAAAAGAAATGTACCGGTATGGTCGATTTAAAAAAATCAAGTAATTTGCATTTAAAGGTAGCTAATCCTAAACGTTAATTTCTAAACACCCTACGAAATTTTTAGTTAAAAATTTAAATGTAGGTGATGGTACAGTTCATATTTTTGCAACAAAAAATAATATACAAAGTCAACCGTAAGTAAGGTAGGTTATACAAAATTTTTGTTTTAGTCATAAATTTTGAAAATATCCTTAATCCCTTAAAAACCTTACTGCCTTTTTACATTAGCGGAAGCCAGGAGCCGGGCGACGAACCGACAAAAATAACTGTTTCATCAAAAATAGTATCTAAACAAATGCGTCGCTATAGGGTTTCAAAAAATATGCTTAAGGCTATATTTATTGTAAAAATATCCCTTAAATTTATAAACTACTTTGTATAATGGTATCCTTTATTTATTTATTTTTTTATTAATTACATTTATTAAAATTGTTTTTTCCTAGTAATAAATTTTCAATTTTATGAGTATAGGTTCAGAATTACCTTGTATAATTTATTTTATTATAATTTTAACGTAGGATTAAGATTTTATGTATTTTTTTAATTTTTTTAAAAATACGTTTAAAAATCTTTAAAAGATAAATTAAAAAGGAAAGCAAGTTTGCAGGCAAATGTCGGGAAATTGCTTCTTCCGTTTCAAAGTTTCTTGTTTGTAAATAGTGGCAAGGCCGGTAAAAGTTTTACTTCTTGTTTACGTTTTATAAGGCCGACCTAAATGTCTTAAGTAGTTAAAAAGTCCTTTTTTTCATAAAAATATATTATTCCTAATTCGATTAAATTTACCTTTTTTGCTTATAGGTTTTTTTATTCAAATTCATTTTTTCGGTTGTAAACAAGGTATTTTAAAAATATGAATTTTGTTCAAGAGAAACCTTATTTTTAAAAATATCGATAATTTTTATTAGGAAAAAATGTTTAGAAATAAAAATAACACATATGCAAACTCGCTCCATAAACAAGAAAAATGTTTTTCTTAAATTTTTTTATTCGACAACAAGTGTTTCTCTGATTTTTTACTATTTTGACAGTCCTTAAGCTTTGTTTAGAAATAACATTTTAAAATATATAAGTTTTATCATAAAAATTAAACTTTTTTCTTGCAAATAAATCAGTTTTGCATATTTAAGAGTTATTTTTATTTCTCAACATTTTTCCTTAGTAATAATTTTCGATATTTTGAAAGATAAGGGTAATTTTCTTTTAAACAAAATTCATATTTTTTGAAATATCTTGTATACTACTGAAAAAAAAATCCAATGATTGCTTTTTAGGTTTTAAAACATTTTCTTAAGAATCATTCTTTTTCCTAAAATTAATATTTAAAACATTTCTTATATGTAGAGAACTTAGACGGAATACGCTATATATTTAAAACATTTTTTCCTAACATACCTTTTAATAGTACTCCTTTTAGTCAATTTTTTTTACATTTTTGAAATAAAAGCTTCTTTAAAAAAGTCGTCTGGAAAATCCATTTAAAACTGTGTCCAATGTTTCCTATTCATCGTCAAATATATTCATTTTATTATACGAGCAAAGAGCTGGCACCAATTATAATAAAAACTTGTAAACAATTGTTTTTACATGAAAATATAATGAACCAATTAACGTTTAAACTA
This sequence comes from Listronotus bonariensis, assembly GCA_014170235.1. Classification (NCBI taxonomy): domain Eukaryota; kingdom Metazoa; phylum Arthropoda; class Insecta; order Coleoptera; family Curculionidae; genus Listronotus; species Listronotus bonariensis. Next base: position 677 of record JACEGR010003529.1, on the reverse strand, counting down.
TATTTTGTCTTTAGAATCATAGTATTTTATGTCGTTAACAAGCTGTTTTCTTCTTAGGATTCCTTTTAGGTAAAGAATTTTTAACTCCTAAATTTAGGACGTCCCTTAGACGCTTTAGAAAAAAATTTGAGTTGGTGGAAACAAAAACGACACCTAATCTTAACTTATTCTCCACCTAGCGTTGGAGAACTTCTTAAGAAAGTGAAAGACGGGCATAAGTGTTGAAATACTTTATTCGCTACAAGAAACATTGCATTAAAAAAAAATAAATTAGCTTATTAACGCTTATATCTTTATGCATTTTTTACTTGTCGTAGTCCTGGCGTTCCTACTCACCTGTAGTGGGATTTCTTAATGATCCATGATTTAATGAATAGTCTTATCTGGCATGACGGAAAGCCAGAGGAGGTCTGGGGACTATCGTTGCCCTACTATCACCATCCTTTGTCGGTTTATCAGCTTCCTGATTGCCTTGGTGGCCCTCATATTAGGTTGTTGGGTGCACCTACCTCTTCCAAGGCAAACACATAATCCTGCACCAGCTAGAATCTTGTAGGATCCCAACTTGATAAAAGCTTAAAAACTAATCATTCATATTAACTGATATACGACGATTAAAAAGATGAAGATCCAAAAACAAAGTTAAGTTGGAAGAACGTAGAAAGAAAGTTTCAAGC